>JALPQI010018365.1:0-19045 GCA_025490895.1 Thaumatotibia leucotreta
TCTGTGTCGAGCATTTTGTATACAATTGTAGATTAAGTAATCGTACCAATTCCTCACATTTTATCGATTTATTTATCCCTGAAGCAATATTTATTTTGGTTTCATAATAGTACATTCAATTACACAATTCATTTAACACTACTTACATAAAATAATCAATAATATAAAAAAATACATATAAATTAAAAGAACCTACAAATAAAAAATCTCGCATGTTTCCATTCCTCACATATTAGTGCCCGATAAATAATACTAATCAGTCATTACATGATAATAAAATTATAATCACATAAGATTAATAGGTGGTCAGCGATTAGCACTGGTACGTTAATTTTATAGAATTATAAATAGATAGTTACTAAACAACTTACACGATTTAGTTATTATAATATGTACCTATCTGGTTACTTAAAGCCAATAATGTAATTTATCCATAGTCTGCGAGTATCAGCTATTTTCATACGAATTTGTTGTAAGTCATGTTCAGACAACTCACCCTTGCCGACGACTAACTAGATAGCAGTAAATTAGTTGCAGGTTGCTGGCAGTTCCTATTTGCTGGTAATTTTCCGTAGTGCACGTCAGAAATCGTGTGATCTTATTATGAAATCATATCCACACTCATGTTTAATGCCTCTTATTATGCGCCAGCCACATAAATAACTATTACGGATTTGTATTCTGAAATAGGTTGGTATTTCTACACATGAAAATTAAATGAGAGTACCAATCCATTGAATTAAGTTTTTTGGATACAATTTGATGTTAAAAAAGCTGCGAGCCCGAGTATCAAATTACTTCAGAAATACCTACCTCTGAGCTGCATGAATGAAAATAAGGACTGTCGTTTATTTCGAGTACAAAACCTTAAAATGCGCATAACAGTAAATTCGAATGATCGTCAGCGTTATTCCACACCGTTACAGTCGACATCAAATATAAAAGAACGGAGACCGTGTTCAAAATTATCTAAACATGCACTCTAAGACCATGGAATAGAGGCCTGTTCATATATTTGCCAGCACCCTGGCCGCTCATCTGAAGACGACAGTAGTACCTCACTGCGAACTGTGTTTAACTTTATTTACTTATTTATTTAATGTCATTCCATAAACAACGGTGGATTACGTTGTATCGTACTAAGGACAATATTTCAAAGAATCATAAATTTTAGGAGCCCGTTCCAGAGAACTGAGAACAACGCCTAAGTAAAAAGTTATTTATTTTCTGATAGGACTGTGTAACCGGGCGCTCTTTTATTTTCCCTTGTATTTTCGTATCCAATAAAAGAGGTGGCCTTTTTATTATTTCAAGGAAATTGAGACTTGAGCTCTAAACTACGGAATTTGAAGGTTTCATGTTTTTTATTCCGTTCCACGGTTGCGTTATTTTACGTAGTTTATTCGTACTTAGGAGGGTATATGATAATTGAAGTTACATCCGGAGTAATTTTGCATAATGAAGTAAAGAGGTGTGCCATAATACAGATGTTTACCGACTTCAGAAAATACGATTTCCCGATTATAACTCATAATTATTTTAATGACAACTTGGTCTTTAACGCGTAAACTTACGTTTAATATTATCCTGACGTTTTAAGCATGGCGTTACACCCGTGGTTGCAGGCATACTACTATACCCCATGGTTATGCCCGAAATTGCCCATACACGCGATTAAGACTCGTTTGTCATTAAAATACCTAAGTGTTCAGTTATTTGACGTATTCATACATGGCATTCTTTTATAATAATCAATCTTCAACAATCATAACATTACATAACATAACATTAAACGCACGAACGTTCGCGCTCGCCGGGCGGCGCGTGCGTCGCGACAGTCGAACTAATGTCAAGGCGAACGCAATCAGCGTGCGTGGGCGACGCTAGCTAATGTGGATATACCTTTATTTTATTTTATGTTCTCGTAAATATTGAATGTCCCATTTATGTACCTGTAGAAGTTAATTCTTTATTGTACACAAAAGACAGATTTAGAACAATCTAGACCGGTACAAAGGCGGACCTTTCCTTGTAAAGGTGCATGCAGACCAAAAGAGCATTCGCTATTCTATCCCCCACTTCACGAAATCAACGAATCACGTTTCATGTAGCGATTGAATTTCGTAGAGTAGGGGGTTAGAATAGCGAATGCTCGTTTGATCTGCATTGCATGCACCTTAAGGGATCTTTCAGTTAACTTTTTAGCAAAAGAGTTGACTATAAGAAACAAAAGATAGACAAACATGTTACATTCATTGCTGCTACTTTAAAGTTACAAGTGCCTTCATTGATATCCGGTCGTATAGTAGAAAAATATTGTTGACTAGATTATTTTTATGAGGTACCTGAAACAAAGTCGTTGAAGTTGATCGTAACGGTTGTTTCGTGACAGTATAATAGTGAACTCTTTGATGTGGTTTTATTAAACTAAAAATTGGTGAAGAGTGAGGTGCCGTTTCAAACAAAAACAGATACCTACTTCAAATAAGAATAAGTCATAATTTAAATCCTTGCAAATACTATCTTAACAATTTAGTAAAATTTTAAATGAAATTAAGCAGATTGGGTCATAAAATATTTAGAGATTTTTGCGTGTGTATGATGATGGAGTTTTTTTTTTGCTCTTTCACGATACAATACATCTAGATATTCAGATGTGAATATAATATTTGATTTATTGATGATTTATTAACCTTAATTATGGGCGACATCATTAATTAGAACAGGCGCCTGTACATAATATTACACTAGTATACATTAAATCACTTGTTTTGTTTATGTGCTGTCTTAAGTGTCATGTGTAATATAAATTAGTTAATAAATTATCCCCAGTTCCCTCTTTTCTTACAATGAATATGGTTTTACAGGTAGGTACTAATTTTAAGAACCATAAGCATTTATTCGGAATTAATTGCCACGTATCCATATATTTCTCACGTCAACCGCACTCTCTGTAATTGAACGGCGATGTAAAAGGTATCTACGGTGCAAATAAAAAAACACAATAATCGCGGGTCGCGCCCCGCGCTCTATACGGTTATTATGTGACGAAATAAAAATGCACCATTCAAAGCGAGGCGAAGGCAGGCGGGGCTCGATTCACCGAGCTTTTTGAAAATAAATAAAGGAACCTCACGATGTGGAGATGGACCGTTTTTGAAACTACCCTCTACAGCACCTACGCATAAAATAAATAAAAAGGTATCTACTTTGGTCGTCCGTGAAGTAAAACCATGCGTGTGAGGCGTGCGTTGATTTGCAATCTCGTTGTTTCGCAGGTAGCTCATGCTTTTGCCCCAAAGTCAAAGTCAAAGTCAAACTATTCTTTATTCAAGTAAGCTTATTAATAAGCATTTTCGAATCGTCTGACATTATCAAGAGAGAGAAAAAAAATCTACTACTGGTTCAAACGCTACTATCCGTTCCTGAGAAGAACCAGTAAGAAACTCAGGTGGACTTACTTTTTTCAAAACAGTATAGTAATACATCTTATTAAAATAACATGCATTAAAGAATTTATTACATAAAAAAAAATATAATAGACCTTTTTATAAAAAAGAGAAATAAATAAAGAATCATAATATTAAACAAAAATAATTATGATTGTACATGTTCACAATATTATTAAGCATCTATATCTATACAGAACTATATCTATATCTATACAGAATAAAGAAAACTTAAGATTTAGACATGTAAAAGGTCTCTAATCGTCATGATTTTAACAATAATAATAAAATAGAAAATTAACAATTTAGTGACAATCACAAAGCAACTATTCTTATTATATAAAAGACAACAGCCAATACCTATTTAAACATGACATCACAGTAAAATAAACTCATATTAAATTAAACTAGAGATGTATAGTATACTCTCTAATGTCAATAATACATAATTTTGGAGATGTAAAGTGTCCCCAGTGTCAGTTAATAAATAATAATAATAATGATTTGGAGGTGTAAAGAATCTCCAAATGTCAATAAAAAGTAAATAAAAAGGTGTATGAAACAAATGTTTCATGTCAGAAGACAGTTAAATAACTAGAGTCTAACCAGCGAGTGGCTGCATAAGCATTTTGTCGATATTCTGTACATGGCAGCAATATTGCCTATCAATTAACCTGTCCCTGTCAAACTGTCATTTAATTTGGTAGAGAATTCGTTAACCAGGTCATGTATTTTTATAAATTTGCCGGGTTTTTTTGTCGCTGGCTAGACTCTAGCTACCATGATTTCTTAAATGTGATTCAGCTTAGGTTCTGCTTGTCAGTTTTTGACGGTTATTCTATGGAACTGACGCATCGCGATTCAGATTATGTCCTAAAGTAAATCGCATTAGTAGATCGTGTAGGGGAAGGTGGCTCAAAGAGGGCACCTTAAGGGAGAGTTGAAAAAAAAGTGGTTTTTAACCTAGCTAGCTTATTCTTTTTTTTTCCAAAAGGTACATTATTTAATACTTTTCGATGGAGGATGGCTTAATTTATCTAAAAAATGTAAACAAAAGAATTATACGCAATTTTAAAAACCTCTACGATTGCCCGCTTTGCCCTAGGGGGGGGGGCCTAAAGTGGGCATCGGCTTAGGGCAAAACGGGCATGGACTGGGATACAGCGAAAACACCCAAAGGGCAATGAAAAGGGCTGTGCTAGGAGTCTCACTGCGTGATCGTATTAGAAATGAGGCCATCTGCAGCAGAACCAAAGTAATATAGCTCTCCGAATCGCAAAAGTGAAGTGACAGTGGGCATGGCACATTGCACGTAGAACCGATGGCTGTTGGGGTGGACAGGATCTCTAGTAGAGGCGACGTACCGGAAGGCGCGCGTGAGTATGCCCCCCCACAAGGTGGACTGATGACCTAGTCGACGTCGCAGGAGTCCGTTGGATGCGGGCGGCACAGGACCGGTCATTGTAGCAATATTTGGGGAAGACCTATGTACAGCAGTGGACGTCTTTAGGCTGATTATGATGATGATGACGATGAATATTATTCAGGTATAACCATCTATTTCTTACCTTTTTTAATATTAAAACATATTTCAATTTCCTGACACATATTACAATAAAAGGACCTGATTTCTGGACATCATGTCCAAGATATATGAGCCCACGAGTCGCAGTCATTACATTTAATCCAGTCCTCGACAGATGGTTCCTCTAAAGTTCGTGGCATTCAAAACAACGTTCCTGCTGGGACGTTGGGATGCTGGGAGGTTTAGTTTTATAAATGTACCAGGTTGTAACTAAATTTACATTGTAAAAAACACACCGGGCAAAGCGGACAGTGCCCATATTACCCTGCCCGCTTTGCCTTTTTCGTCATTTACAAAATGGAAGCAAAATCTAGCCTCAAAATGTTGAGGAACGAGAAGTTGAATGCAAGGGTATTATGGCCAGATAACTAATTAATAAGTAACAGGCATGAATGACAGCACTGCAAGCATCGAGAATGAGAAAACAGACGACTCACACCTTGAAATATTTTTCAAAAAGCCGCAGAAAACATGTTTTTGTTAGAGACCGTAACGGCGTGCTCATAGATTAGCCGGACGAATGACATGAGATGCGCGGGTATGGCTGGGAGTACTGTCACGTGTTACAAACACGCTCCATTTTGAAATGGCAACATAAAATCCAGTGCCCTCTTTGGGCGCTATGCCCTCTTTGGGCTACCTTCCCCTATCCCACGGAATTAAGGCCTACTACCGCGAACTCCGAAATATGCAAGTTTCGAGGATTCGTCACTTCAACAATGGCGACATTAGAGTGACAGAGACTGGTCCTCGAAATTTGCAAATTTCGAATTTCGCGGCGATATCCTAAAAAGTTTTAGACGGTTTTACTAGCAACTTGACAAATAACTTACGTTTAATTTTAATATTGATTTTCCCAAAAATACAGGTTAGTTACGTATTTTTATTATTAAATTGGGACCACTTTGACACTGGTTTTAACTTTTATTGTAGCCAACGCTCCATCAGTACCTGGCCTACTACAGCGAATATCGAAATTCGTAAATTTCGAGGATTTTTCTATGTCAGTGAGAGAGACAAATCGTCGACGAATTTCGTTTTTCGCGGTAGGGCCGCTGTTTAAGAACCGTTCGCAGGGTAGCAACTGAAAATATTATGTCAGTTGGGAAAATTCTAATAAAATTTATGTTCTCACTTCTCCGCAAAAATGCGTATGATAATTGCATTCGGCGACTAAACTTATCAGTCAGTTTGTATTGCATTTAATTCGTACTTTGTATCATGTTTAGTTACCGATTCAAAAAGGCGCTGTTTTTTACAAAAATACTAACCCATTCACAACCAAGCAACACACTTAATGAGTAGTATCTACGTATTATACAAACTATTAAGGATTTTGAAACTTGGCAACCCAACAAAAATCTAATCGCTAAATTGCTTAATCCCGATTCTTTGAATGTTACAATGTTTTGTGTTCCTGTGGTATTTTTTCTATCTGTGAAACTTTTCTGCCACGGCATCTCACAGATGGCGTTACTAGGCGCATCCCTGAACCTAGCCTACAACCGCAAACTTCGAAATTCGTGAATTTCGAGACTTTGTCTCTGCCACTACAACGAAGGCGTCATTAGAGTGACAAAGCCAAATAATCGAAGTTTACAAATTTCGTCATTCGTGATAGGGCTGCAACTTGACAATAGATTTTTCCCGAAAATTAAAAAGATATTATGATCTTTCTATGCACTCGTCATACTTGTAAATTTTTGTGTATGGTACACCATATATCCTCAGATCGATTGTTTTTGTATAAATTCCTACTCAATTGTCCGATCAACATCAACAACTGATGAATGTAGTATTTACCTACCTAGGTAGATGTGAGTCATAACTCATAAGTACCGTTTATCAGGTAAGAATAAGACTAGATATTAATCTTATGTCTTAATCTTATGCTTAGGCATTTCGTCCAAAGAAACAAATCGACAGAATCGGAGCTCGCCTCACAGCAGACATGGTCTGTGTCATCTATAAAATAAATAAATAAATATCTTGGGACATCTTACACAAATCTATCTCGCTCGACAGTAGAAAAAACCAAAAAAAAAATAAAAACCTAAAAACTTTCATTATTTCATAATCTCCCACTTTTAGAACACATTCTATAAAAAATATTTGTGAACGTGTTCTCCGATATGTCTCAAAGACGTCAAATGCTGTGGAAAGTCAGCCATATTTTGTTACTGACGAATAGTATACAAACACTGAGTTATTGCCCTATAAACGGTTTTCCCTATGAAAATCGTATGTGCTGGACTTTCCAACTTCTTGTCCTTGCCATTTCCACAATTTAAATAATTAAAGTGGCTTTCCACTAAGATAACTCAGTTTCATTGAGCTTAAACTTCTAAATGAAGATCTTTATCAAATCCATCCTTACGTTTATAGAAAGTATCCCTCATGAAAGCAAAAAGTATCAAAACGCATTGCGTGCCCGCGAGGTGAAGACGCATAAAAATCGCCCTGACATCGTACAAGTGGTGGCGCCCTTTGCGACCGCTTTATGCGATTCGATTTGTCAAATGATACTTGTTCCTTGTTTTGTCACGCGTCAGTGGTTTCGTGGACGATTTCTGTGTTCTAGACGGTATTAAAAGGCGAAGGATCTTTGGAGTCTTACTTTCACAAGATTTTGTACTTGCCAGGATTCTCATTAGGTTGTTTACATATTTTTCATCGTTAATTTTCGTTCATCGGGTGTTTGATGACACGACAAAGGGTTTAGACGTTTTAATGGGGCTTTTGAACAATTGTTACAATGAGCATAATAGTTATCGCTAAAATTAAAATGCAAAGTTAAGATAATGTACAATTCCCAAAATATTTTTTTGCTTAATCCTAAATAACTGAAAATATAGATGTGTATGTAGATGCCTCCTTTTCCCTTCACTTGGTAAAATGTATTTATTTGACTATAAAAAACAAAACAGCAGTACAGCTAGTCAGCCAATGCGCTGTAGAGCTAAACTAAGATTAAAGAACGAAAAAACAGAACACACAAAATAAACTAGAAATAGGTTTCGCAGAGAGAAATTGTCAACGAACAGGTCGCAGTCGGGTGCGAAGAGTAGAAAACTGTTTATCAGACGTCTATGTGCATCTCTTTTTTCCCAAGTGAAGAGATACCTATAAATATATAAAGTGGGTTTTCTGCCTTATACAGCGTGTTTTTCTTCATATGCTATAACTTTAACGGAAGCTTATTTAGGTCAAATATAATTAATTTCTCTAAGAAACTAGTGTTTTAACTCTTACTGTTATTAAGTTATTAAAAAAATAAGTTTAATCACTGAACATGTGTATTGCAACCTTTATTACATTCTAATGTTACTTATTTTGACATGTGCCGTCAGTTACCTGAGATTAACTTTTATTTTATTCTTTATGAAAACAAAAAAAAATATTTTTTATTGAATTTTCCAAAAGCCTGTATACCAGACAACTTCTATTAATGTCCCAAGTAACCTGTCTTATTTATAGCATATCGAAACGAACACCCTGTATACAAGTAGGAACTTTCTGTGCGATGCATAGCGTGTAGTCCGATCTTTTTGAATGACGCAGAAGTTTTGGTTTTGGCGTATCACAGTGATATTCAGTATGAAATTCACTAGGGAAGTAGAATCATTTCCACCGAGTCCTATCCAAAAAAATACTATCAGGCTATCAATGTTTGAATGTCAAACTTTTCTATTAATCTTTGCTAAAAAGTAACATTACCCACTAATGAACCTGAAACAAAATACGATAAAAACACAATCGTTGAACCGCTTTTGCTAAGCCGACATCTTCATGGTCCCTGACAAGATTGTAAAACATTCTTCCTTATTTTATCTCAAATCTAATGATCCTATAAGCTTAAACTGTGAGCAGCCTTACGGCGTTTTTGATGTGCTGCTACTATTGTCTTCATTTTATCGTAGATTCGCTAAGCTTTTTATAAAACCTTATAACGATGTATTGTATGGGTTACGTCAGAACGCCTGTCAGTGCATTTTGGTTGCTCATTATGATTAAGGCTGTTTATGGGAAACATTTTACTTTGAACAATACTTAGAAAACTTTTGGAATGTTGATTTTATCTCTGGAGTAAGTAACTGTTTATCTTTTTAACTAAGAACCGATTATATTCAAACTAAGAATAAGCGTAACTTACCTTTGTACGGGCAAGGACCGTCGGCTATAACTTTAATATAAGTACGTAGGTACTAGGTACTCAATTTATGAATAAATTCATTCAGAATTTAACTACACGGTTAAAAACAAAAATAAATTGCGAAAAAAAGTATGTTATCGCTATTGAATTGTACACACCGTCCTTAGATAATTTTATAAAAAGGTTGTAATTTTTTATCCGACTTCACAATTAGGTAACATTACTTTTTTATCACCTGCTTCATTATCTTTCCAATCATAAAAATATTTCCGTAATACAATTCTGTCCCGTTTTTTTATAACTTACTCAAAAGAGTTACGATAAGGCATTCGAGACGAAACCGCACACCAAGATTTTCGAATCTCAAAATCAATGCTAGGCGATAAGATAAGGGGACATCGAGCAGCGTCGATTGACCAGAGCACTTGAGCCTCCTTGATGTGGTTTTGGTTTTGATTTCGCATCAAAGGGCATACCAAGTTATAGTGGTGGTTGGGTCCACATATCGACGCGTTAATTAGGCCCTGTTGTGTCCGTCAAAGCGTATTAAGACTTCGTTACATCAGGGCAGTCGTCTTCTGCATGAGAAAGCCGGCGGCGCCTGCCCGTGCCTGCAGCATCATCAACACTATCATCTGACCTTTAGTGCACTTTATGTATATTGTAATAAGGATCACGAGTAGTAAGTTAATGTTGGCGTTTGTACCTGGCCTTTTAAGGTGCAGCGGATGCGATCATGTTACGAAATATTGGATCGGTTTTAACATGTCTATAATTATGGACGGGGAAAAGTTTTCAATGTTTACGTACTTTATGGCGACGGAATGCAAAATAGTGGGTAAAGTGTTATATATAGGATAAACTCACGTTTAGTAATAAGTAATAAAACACTGGAATCTTAGCTCGCTTTCGGACTAGTAGTTAGTATCACTACGAATTGCCTATTATAATTGGAAGCGGCTTACGTTTTTACAATATTTTATGTAGATGGCTACTTAAAATATTGTAAAAACGTAAGCCGGTTCCAATTATAATAGGCAATTCGTTTATATTGGGTACTTAACCTTATTCGCAGATATGATGACTCACACTTTTGTAAGCATAAAAATATAAATTATTTTATGAAAAAACAAATAGAAATTAAATATTTTCAATTATGTCATTGATCGCGGTTCTTAAATAATTCCACTTTTTTATCGATGCAACAGTTTCTTTCGATTCATTTGGTTTAGAGCTTCGTATTGAATCTGTTTTAATAAGTAATATAAGACAAACAGGCATTGCGCGTAGTTGCCATGCAAGTGAATGCATACTTGTTATACGAGTAACTAGACTCGTGCGGTGACGACTTATCGTATCGTCACTTTTCAATGTCACTTAAAGAACCTGTCCTATCCTGTTTTCATGACTAATCTTATTATCATTAAAGAAAGTCACATCTGCGTGAATATCCTCTGTTCTATCCGCGAAACAGGGTATTATCTGTTTGTTTAGTTCCGTAAAATAAAATGGGAAATCTTCACCACAGACGCTTTGTCTCTCAATCGTTGAAGATTAAATCCTGTCATAGTCAATCCGATTTGGTGTGTTAGTAAAAGTTATTATTTAAAAAATAATCCCACCCTGGTGGTATATTTAAAAAGGCTTAACAATAAGCCAATGTTTACCGTTGATGGATTTATGACACTTAGGGACATTTTTTTGACAGGTAAGTTTACTAAGTCTTGTGATTTTGATCTTTAATGCTCAAGAACAGAGTCTAGTATTTAATGTTGGTTAGGATCTAATCACGTGACAATAGTTGTGGTCATGATTTATGACTTTAGAATTGAAAGAATGAAAGAAAGTCTAGCTACTGTCTTTAATACTGTTTTTTGTTTATCGTTTTTAGCATAATCTCTCGGTAAGACCCCTTTGGACTCTGCGCTTAGCTTTAATCTTGTCTAGTTAGCTGAAACATCTTAGACATCCGCTTCATTAGGTATCCGTTAGTTTTCTGAATGTAATTTTAATTAAATTTGCGAGAATCCGTTTAATCCTCTAACGGCGTTTTACCGTTGTTTGATGGATTAAGTAGGTATAGTAATATTGTTTGTGAAAAATAAAGACAAATGTAACCGTGTAAGTATAGGGTAGTTTAGCCGGTTTTCGGCCAGTTTACCAGAATTTTGAATTTAAAACTATTTTATGAATAGTGCGCTTAACAAATCCAAGTAATAACTATATTTTTAGACTAGAAATATGATGAAATTGTAATTTTTTGATTGAACTTTATGCAATATGATGCATAATGATTTTTTAAGATAATAAATATCAAAAAGCGGCGAATTAGCCGGTTTTCGGCCATTTTTTTAGTTTTCGGCCGCTTAATCATCAGTTCTCGGCCACTATTTATAATTTTAGTAGTGAGTCTTATTCCATAGTCTGTTGGGTTTCTTTTTAAATCAAACGAAAACTATATGAATCAATAAATGTATTAGAAATATTAGGAACATTATAAGGAACTTTTATGTACTTAACTATTATTTTATTTATTTATTACTTTGTACTACGTCAGTGGTAAACAAAATGACGGCCCATCTGATGGCATGTGTTACCATAGCATATTGAATTTCTTCTAAAAATCACTTAAAACTTAGTAGGAACTTCTCTTGAATAACATAACACAAAAACAATATATTAAAATAATGAAAAACCTTCGTCGCTGCTACTCAATCCCGCATCTGCTTTATCATCTGTCTTACAAAAAGACGGCCGACAACACACAATTTGTTTGCCTATTTCCGGCCACTCTGTCAACAGTGGCCGAGAACTCATTATTAAAATTCTGATTTTCGGCCACGTTTTAATCAATGCAATAAATAAACGCGGTATGAAAACTAACATTCTTAAAATTACTTTGGACATGAGATTAAATAAAAACATTACATGAATAAAAAAGTGTGGATTTTGTCTGTACTTATCGCTTTATTTTTAAGGGCCGATAATTAACGTATGATGAGTCTGTTTTCGGCCGGCATAAATGAACAAGGCCAAAAACTAGCTTGTCATAATCCTGTTCTCGGCCGCCAATTACAAAATATTTAATAGTACGTTTTCATTAAGTATTATTTAGAATACATGTGGCCGCCAGTTAACTAAATTAATTAAAATGTATTTAACTTCTCATTAAAACACAACATAGCTCATGTATGCTTTTATTTTAGCAAATGTATGCAGTTAAGACCTACGAAGTTCAAGGCCGTTCTCGGCCGGGCGGCCGAGAACGAAATATTTCGTGAATTTGCATTTAGCTACCCGGCCATCAAATTTTAATAGTTTCTACTTTATATTCCATGAATTTTGATCAAAATATCAATACTTCGACTAATATTCTACATACTTAAACATAAGCAATGTTATAAACAGCAAAGATACAATATTTTTGCTCACCTCGAAAAAAATTACTCGCGTATTTTTTTACTTAAAATGGCGACATATCTACACAGCCTAAATTTTGTCGACGCACTGACCAGCCAATTGGAACATTATTAGGCAGCCAGTTTAAAGAGGTGTAGGTGTCAAGTGAAATTACCCGAAAAAAGTGTTGTTTTGCATAAATAGGGTAAAGAGTTCTTGTTATTTTCGTTTTACTACGTAGTGGCCGACAACCAGAAGTGGCCGGCGAACCGGCTAAACTACCCTATTAAAGAGCTTTTAAAACAAACTACAAATCCATTCAAACGTATTTCGGAACTGCCTTTTGGATTCTACCGTCCATAATCCGGGAAATAAAAATTAAGTAATTGTTTACAGTTTTAGTGAATACATATAACGATTACTTATAGTCAAGTCAAAAATACAATTCAATAATAAAAACAAAATCCTTAAATCCAAACTTAACGTTGAAATACAAATAATATCTTACATTACATGTAATTTAAAATTAAACTACCTACTCAAATAGGCAAATAAAAAAGCCTACCTATAAGTATGTATTATAATAGAAACGATTTTATTACAAATATGTAATGGACCAATGAGATTGAAATGGTTTTTATTATTTGTTTTAAAAAAATACGTTTGTAGGAATCCGCCACATGCGCCTTAAACTTGTGAGTAGGTACATTATTTTTCTGATACGTGATAATGATAAGGCAGCACGTTTCCTACATATTTAATTGAGTTTGTATAATTGTGGATATGTAGACATGTGTCTATATACTCAGACTAGCTTTTGCCCGCGGCTTCGCACGCGTAGATTTTGGACTTATATGAAAAAAAATGTTTTCAACCGACTTTAAAAAAGAATGAGGTTACCATTTCGATTGTATGTAGTTATATATTATGCATGTTACACGGTTTCCTGCAAATAATGAATCCTATTTTGTTTTTTTTTTTCTCAGAGATTCAAAAGTGGCCGAAATAAGTTTAATGTTTGTGATATTTTTTTTTTGGGGGTCGCCTTGACTTGTCGACAATCATTTAATCGAATGTTGTTTCAAAGACAACGGTTCAAGTATTTTCATTTCATCGACAAGTCATTCTGTCGAAGAATAGTTTTCAGTAAATTTAAATCAAGGAATTTTGAATGGTGCTTGAGGTTTTCCTTTACGGGTTCTTATTTTAGTTTGGTTTAAATTTAGTAATATTTATTCCGCAGTTCTAAACTAACCCTGAACCTACTTTAATAGCTGTTTGCTTATATGTGGGGTCACAGTTGTAACCTAACTTAAACATATTTTAATAGCCGTTCGTTTCTATGTGGGGTTGCACTGGTCGCAGTTCTAACCAAACCTAAACGTACTTTGATAGCCGTTTGCTTTTGTGTAGGGTCGCAGTTCTAACCTAAACTAAACCTACGTTGATAGCTGTTCGCTTATGTGTGGGGTCGCAGTTTTAACCTAAACTAAACCTACTTTGATAGCCGTTTGCTTTTGTGTGGGGTCACAGTTTTAACCTAACCTACTTTGATAGCCGTTTTCTTTTGTGTGGGGTCGCAGTTCTAACCTAAACTAAACCTGCTTTGATAGCCGTTTCCTTATGTGTGGGGTCGCAGTTCTAACCTAACCTAAACCTACTTTAATAGCCGTTAGTTTCTGTGTGGGGTTGGAGTTCAAACCTAACCTAAACCTACTTTAAAAGCCGTTCGTTGCTGTATGGGGTTACTATTCAAACCTAACCTGAACCTCCTTTGATAGTCGTTCGTTTCTGTGTGGAGTCGCATTTCTAATCTAACCCAAAACCTACTTTGATAACCGTTCGTTTCTGTGTGGGGTCGCAGTTCTAAGTAGAATCGTACCTTATTACATTCTGTTTGCAGTCTGTTTCATTGAACAGCATATTAGTATGACATAATTAAATACTTGATTGCAAATAAACTACACGAAATAGAAAGCTGAATTTGCTGTGAGGCGGCCCGTGTACCCGCGCTGCTTATACATATACTGTCCGCGAGCTGTCAAACAAACATTTGAAATTCGTTCGCTTTGAATCATTATGTCGCCATGCAGAATTGTAGATATTTTTAACGAACAAACAAATAAATATGGTTTTGTCTAGAATTAAAAAATAAAACCTCACAATGACCTTTTATGTAGCAAACTGCATTACTTACCAAAATTTAATATTAAAAGTAGGTATCTACGTATTCATCGTACCTATGTTACTCGTATATAACATGGTATGTAGATAAGTACCTACATCTTCATTGGCAAGAACACTTCTATGAAGTTTTGAATTAAATAGCCCAACGAATCTGGTTCCTTCTTACAAACCTTCCATTTAACCCCCATAGGCAATGAATTTTCAAAAAACCTGAAACACGTGTTTACTTATTTATTGTTAAAAACATTCATGTGAAGTTTCGAATAAAATAGCCCAACTAATCTTATTTCCTCATACAAACTTTAACCCTGCATTTAACTCCCATAGGGAATGAATTTTCAAAAAACCTGAAATACGTGTTTATTTATTTATTGTTAAAAACATTCATGTGAAGTTTCGAACAAAATAGCCCAACCAATCTTATTTCCCCATACAAACTTTAACCCTCCATTTAACCCCTTTAAGGGATGAATTTTCAAAAAACCTGAAACATGTGTTTACTTATTTATTATTAAAAACATTCCTGTGAAGTTTCGAATAAAATAGCCCAACTAATGTTATTTCCCCATAAAAACTTTAACCCTCCATTCAACCCCCATAGGGAATGAATTTTCAAAAAACCTGAAATACGTGTTTACTTATTTATTGTCAAAAACATTCATCTGAACTTTCGAATAAAATAGCCCAACTAATCTTATTTCCCCATACAAACTTTAACCCTCCATTTAACCCCTTTAAGGGATGAATTTTCAAAAAACCTGAAACATGTGTTTACTTATTTATTATTAAAAACATTCCTGTGAAGTTTCGAATAAAATAGCCCAACTAATGTTATTTCCCCATAAAAACTTTAACCCTCCATTTAACCCCTTTAAGGGATGAATTTTCAAAAAACCTGAAATACTTGTTTACTTATTTATTCTTAAAAACATTCATGTGAAGTTTGGAATAAAATAGCCCAACCAATCTTATTTCCCCATACAAACTTTAACCCTCCATTTAACCCCCATAGGGAATGAATTTTCAAAAAACCTGAAATACGTGTTTACTTATTTATTATTAAAAACATTCCTGTGAAGTTTCGAATAAAATAGCCCAACTAATCTTATTTCCCTATACAAACTTTAACCCCCCATTTAACCCCTTTACGGGATGAATTTTCAAAAATCCGTTCTTAGTGCGCCTCTAGACATTATATAGAATGTACATGCCAAGTTTGAACTCTCTAAGACCAGCGGTTTGGGCTGTGCGTTGATTTAAGTCAGTCAGTCAGTCAGTCAGGACATTGCCGTTTATATATATAGATTTTTATTTACTTCCACTTATTTCATTATTTAACTTATACACGTAGGTATTACTAAGTACCTACCAATTGTGTGATTTAATTTAACCTCCTGAGGCCTGGTGACGTCACATACTTCAACCGAATTTTAACTTTGACACTATATCTATAAAGTCAAAATGTTATGTAATATATATATATGACGTAGGGCCTCACGAGGTTAAACCACTTTAGTTGCTTACAACTTGCAACATGCTCACATTTAATTTTGAAAGCGAAATATACAATCAATTTCGTTTTCAACGTGACGGCCACCTGTAAGGAATTGTCTAAATATCTTTGCAAATATTTGACCAAAGCTTTGTGCCACGCAGCAGGCTTCAAGTCGGATAAGCCCCAACTTTCATTTTTTTCTTGCCTCAAAGTATATTTCCCGTGGGACGTTGGGAAACTTTTGTTTTCACTGTTCTTTCAAATCCTGCGCATATTGTGAAAGTAGGTTGTTTTTGTTATTTGAATAAATAATCAAAGAGCACCCTTTCCGCACAATCTTTGTCCCTGACTAATTTGTATTAGTTAAGCAATGCTTCTTGATTAATGTTAATGAGTAAATATGTGATACTAAAATAATGCAAAACCAATAATCTGCACTTTTAGGTATTAAAACAGTACAATTTTCAGTATACATATATGGTGCTTTTTTATGCGCTTTTTTATATATGGTGCTTTTTATTTATTTATAGTGAAAGAAGTGGTTAATTTTATGTCAGGTCGAAACTTCAGAGGGCCGGGCCATGTACGCCTGTACGGGCGGGATATGTATTAGATATACTTACTGAAAAACGTCGTACGATACAGTCAAATGCGAAAAGGAAATTCGTGTTTGTATTTTTTGGGGACTTATAACATTTATTGGCTCACTTTCAAACATAAAACTACCTGTACCTGTCACTGAACGACCTGACTTAACCTATTTGATTTGACCGTATTATGTGTACATCTACCCTCAACTGGCTTAAGAAACAATTTTCAGGTGCATTTATGAAATACCCAAAAGTATGAAATAAAGCATATTTACTGATAATGTCAGTTAAAATCACAATTGATTTAATTTCAAAAATATGCCAAAATTACTATAACACTTAACATTTTATTTTCTTCGGTTACCGCGAGGATTACCTACTCATGAAATAAAACTATGAAAACGATGAAAACGGATAAACTCGCGTATATTAATTAACTTTAACTTCATTCCGACGTTTCGAACACTTTACAGGGTTCGTGGTCTGGGGAAACGTCGGAATGAAGTTAAAAATAATTAATATGCGCGAGTTTATCCGTTTTCATAGTTTTTACTTAACATTTCATTTTAAATAACTAACATAAACCTAAAATTACACCTATTTTCCATGTTTAGCTCTACCTGACGTACTCACTCAAATGTGTGTCTATTTATTTAATTTTACCGAATTTTAATTACATCGTGCATTGAAGTATGTCTACGAAGCTTAAATAGTCAAATTAACAACACTTAAACAACTTAACTAATTTAATTTCACCCGATAACCAACTGCGTTGATTCTACACACCAGCCCTACTGCGACTAAAGGTCGTATAAGAGTCGATTATAACACATTTATAACACCTCTCTGCCGTAACGAGTTGGTATCTTGGTGTAATCGTATATGTTTTTGGAAACGTCATTATTGAAACAGCTCACGCGGCGGGTCCCGTCGACAGACGAAGTTATGGCTCAATTCTGTATTCTTGGTAATAAAAATCCTATGCGTCTTATTACTAAGAAGCCGCTTACGTCCTTTTTAGCGGTCTCGAATTTGGTGTTGAGATAAATTTGAAATGGAAACGGTAATGCACATTTCAAAAGTAACGCGATATAGCGGTTTGAAATTAGATTTAAGTATTGAAATTGTAAATGAAGTGTTTTTGTTGGTTGATGACAAGCTGTTCTGAAGTGTGGGATGTTGTGGCGTGGGTCTAAGAGATCCCACGATTTTTGACCTTTCTAGATTCAAGATTTATTAATTTAGATGTACCTTGAATTCAATTTGCGTTATTTACCTATCGTGCCATTGTGTGCAATTGTAAAATCGAAATTTATTTCATGAATTATAAATATGTTGATACATACAACATTAAAAACAGTTTAATATTGAATGACCAAAAATTAAAAATAAAACAAGCGGTAGAGCTAACATGTTAACCCTAAACTTGGCAAAATTAAAAAAAATCGTGCGTTTTAGCCTCCTCGCCGCTGTGTATAGCAAACAATTCTGTCTTTAAAAAAAATACAAAGAGTGGGTCAAAAAGTATGTATCTTTAAATATACACTGCCAAGTTAAGGGTAACAAGATTAGAATAATAAAAGGTACAGATTTTTTTCGTGCATATACATAATTATGTTAAAGGTAAACTAGTTGTTTGTCGCCTCCTGTTCGCATAGTCTATTAACGGGACTGTACTTGAAAACTCGTTTTATAATAAATAAATACAATCTTAAGCAATCGTAATAATGTTAAACAATGCGTATTTTATAGGTTAGGTGTTGCATTAATATGCTAAAACCGGAAAACAGCTCTAAAAGTGGACGCTGGGCCTCGATGGTGGTCCCCTTATCAGTTATATAGCTCTGACTCTGCAGGGTCACTCCTAATTCAAGTCGGCTTTTGAGGTAAATTCAGATATGTATTAAATCTGTATAATTCTACAGATAGATTCTGTGCGAAAGGTAAAGAAAATTGAGAGTACTAGTTCACTCTTTTTCATCATCAGCCTATGATATAGTCCACTGCTGGACGTAGGACTCTCCAATAAGAGAGTCCTCCTAATGCGTCTATATGCATAGTAAATATATTATGCATATAGACGCATTAGGAGGTAAATGCCCATAATCGCCACGCTGAGCAAGCGGATTGGCGATCGCAGTAATGTGTCCACTATGATGACGCTGCTGCCCATCATCAATCTTTTAT
>JALPQI010018366.1:0-22706 GCA_025490895.1 Thaumatotibia leucotreta
ATAACAGCGTCTCAAAGTCCGGTAAAGAAGTAAAAATGATTGATTAAACCAATCATTTAACTACGAGTGAGAAATTAACAACTAGAAAAACATTAATAAAGGCACGCATATGACTAAATTAGCTATTGTGGAAAAATACCCTTAGAACCATGTTCGATAAGTAAAATTAGATTACTTTTTATCAATATCAAACTGAAAGTAAACAAAATAACTATAAAATTGTAAATTTTCGAACAAACATTTCACTTTTCATATTAAATGTCGGGCTTAGAAGTTATGTCCACACTAAGATAACGTACCGAAGTCCCGCGAAATGGCACTACCTAATCCGATCACTGATAATGGTATAGAATGGGCCAGAGAAGAAATGAAATGTAGCTTAAATGTAGTTAAAAAAAAGATGAAAAAAACGTTCTTGGAAAAATTACCATAAGATATCTTAATTTTCTGCTTTGTTAAATTTGTTATTATTCTGATCTTTAACTGTTAGTTTAACTCATGAAAATGGTTTATTTTGGTATTTAATGCATGTAATATCTAAGTGTATTTGATGTTACTATAAATATGTCATTGCACATTGGGGGGTACCTTGTCGCGACTCTTTAGAATGCAAGCTAGAATGGACCTTATGTGTTCTTCAATGAAGTCCCTTTTTGAACACCGTGGCGGGTTGCCTGTCCGTGTGCACTGGCATAGATAAATAAATAATAAATACATTAATATGTAAATACTTTATGTTTAAGACAGTTTAAAATTGTAAAAAATGAGCGCTGTCTTGCCAACAAACTGCTTCTGCAGTTTGGCAAGTAAATGTAAGAACCTACTTTGTGTTAACATTTTTGGTAAATAAATAAAAAAAAAAAAAAAAAAAAAAAAAAAAAAAAAAAAAATCATGAAGTCTCCAAAGGTGGCATTATCTTAGATATGATCCTAAGCTACATATATTGGTTGGTTACCCGCAAACACGGTCACAACCCACTGTTAAGCTAATTTCATTGAAATATAGAATTATATCGTCCCATACGGTAGTCATATTTGGCAGCTAGCTACGAAATATAAAATGTGTTATCGCATCTTGTAGCCAGCTACCAAATGGGAAAATGTTTTCCATCTGGTAGTCATATTTAGTAGCTAGGTAGGTATGACATGAGAAACGTGTTTTCTTACCTTCCAGCGTGCGACGCTGATTTTATAATTTCGTAAATTCTTTCTATTGAAGATTGAGAGGCTGTAATTTCAAAAACATTCATTAAAGTTCTTATTCTTTTTGGTCGCAAGAAAACTGCTGTTCATGGGTGTATTTGAGATGCTGTAGTGTGTCGCTATACATTGCAGTTTGGAAAATATCTGACACAAAGGTTAAACGCCAGCCACTTCCTACGACTTCAGAATTCCCGTTTCATTGCCAGGAATATTTTTCTCATTTAAAAGCCAGCTACCAAACTAGGCTACAAGATGGGGCTAAATTAATACCAGTTTGTAGTCAGCTTCGCATCAGGAATATTTTTCTCATTTGGAAGCCAGTCATGAGCTACCAAACATGGCTACAATATGGAACTAAAGGTTGTTTTCTATAATTGTTAATTATCCGATTACTTTAAAGTCAAAGAATATTGATTAGTGTTTTTGTTTGTAATATTAATTAATTTCATATTTTAATGACAAACGGGTCTTAATCGCGTAAACTTACGTTTACTTTTATCCTGATATTTCGGGCATGACGTGCTCTTTCAAGGTGCGTTCAAACCAAAACCAAAAGAGCATTCGCTGTTCTATCCCCCGTTCTACGAATTCAACCAATCACGTTTTGTGTAACGACCGAATTTCGTAGAGTGGGGGCTTAGAATACCGAATGCTCTGGTTTGAACGCACCTTAATCTGCCGCTTGTAAAATCTGCCAAATTATTTTATTGGCATAAGAAAAAAAAAATTTTGTCGCCAAATCTGCCGCCCCTAAAATCTGCCGCTCTAGGCCATGGCCTACTTGGCCTACTGGTAAATCCGGCACTGGCAAATAGTATTAAAGACTATCGTTTATTATAAATACAAGTTTGACCTGGTCTAACTATTGAAATACGTATTATTTTGCGTTTCTATGTTCTGAGTGTGTGGTGTGTATGTAATTTATGGCTACTTTCCAAGGCTTTATCGTGCTATAAATATTGCCTATCAAACGTTTTTCGGACAAACCTATACAGCTGAATGTAAGACTATTTCAGCGACTCCATGGTACTATTTTAAGAAGCAATAGGTCAAGATGCTGCCCGAGTATATTTTCTAAACGGAGTCTTCATGATTCCCCAATCAGGCATACACAAATAAAATGTGGTGGATTTTATGTTTTACATAAAATCGGATTTTTACACAACGTTTTAGATGCCATTCACTTTCTTATGCGTGCAAGAACAGCGAAGCAGCTATAAAAATCAGCCATACATAAAAGCCTTAATGAAACACCATGGGCTTGATCCATAGTTAAAACAGGTGGATATAAATGCTCCATGACAGTTATATTAGATGTCAAAGTCAAATACACGTAAGCTACATACCATATTCTCATTAAAGTATCCTTTCACAAATTCAGGTCATTTTTTTGGGCAATATAAGTGCTATGGCAATATCTAAATGTTTGACATTACGAAGCACATGAAAGCATGTCTTTCAAAGTACGATTTTTTTGTGTGTTATGTCGTCTTTTTCGCAAAACGTAAATTTTCTTGTAATAAATTTTCTTTACTTGTCCGAAATATTTTTTATGCTTTACGTCGAGTTTCTAGGATGAAATGTGTACCTTATTAAAGCAGTAATTAGACACATGTATGTTTTTATATAAAAATGTAATATAAAGAAATATGGCTAAGTAAAATATAATTAATGATACACCCTTTAATATAGGCCTCACAAATTTTATGATAGCAGCAAGTATATTAGTATACCCTGGGTGCAACTACAAAATACAATCAATACATCTTTCATCCTGTATAAATGTAATGGATTTACTCACGATTATTATATTACTTTGTGAAATATGCAGCACGGAAGCTTAAATAAAAGCATTATCCTATATTCAAAATTAGGTGCGTTATTTTTGCGTCATTTGCATGATTAGTTCGACCCCTGATCATCAGTTATAATTATGTACTTTTTTTGTGGACAGTCCTTATTACAAAAATTTTGAAAATCAGCATGTTTGCATAATTTTTTATGAAATTGTACGCCTGATAGGTACGTATTATAGGACTGCGGATCTCTAACGAGTTTCGTATTAAATATTAATGGGATAGTCTCGCAACCGTGTATTTTCTAAATTTACCGTATACTTTACACATGGCTTGCTAGAGCTTGCCAGATTATAAATTAATCACTTATATTATTATTATGTTACACTATGTCGTTTCGATTCACACTAGTCACATAGTTGTAGTACTGTAAATATTTTCACTATGAGTATTACAGTATCACATCATCATTGACGGCGACTGTCACGGGTATTAGCGGAGGTTGGATGACGCTTAAAACTAGCGTTGGGAGGTCAAAGAATATGGCCTTAATACGATTAAAGATGTGGTGTATGTAGATGGAGATAAAAATCTGAGTCGACAGATGGACACAATGGAAAAACCTATCCACTAACCTTAGCAATAAGGTTAACTTGCTTTCTCAGGTCTTCTAACTCCTTAGAGTAGTCCACATCTTGGTGATTCTCACTCTCCAGTCTTTCTTTGAGCAGCATCTTCACTTGGCGAGACAATTTCTCGTTGTCCGATATCAGAGCGCGCACTTCTTGGTCTACTACCGATTGGTTTTGCTATTGACAAAGGGATTAGATACATCTGTGAGTTTTTATGTATTATCGACCCTGTTTATCAAACGCTTGTAACTTGTAATACAAACGGAAGTCCTTATCTAATTAATGACGATAAAAAGAGACTAGAAAGTAACTTGTAATACAAGTGGAAATCTCTTTTTGACAGCATTAATTAGATAAGGGGCTTGTTTATCAAAAGCTTGTAACTTGTAATAATACAAGCGGAAGTCCTTGGTCGCGTTTTATAAAGTTACAATTTTGCTGTTTGCCTCTCTTTCTAGCCAATATGTGCGTGCGTTAGAGAGGCAAAGTTCATAGTAAAATTAAAAGTGAAATTGCAGCATCTGTCATGTATTATGACTTTCAATGTTACGCTGAAATGTAACGCGAGTATACCTTAACCCTTTCAGGCCGGCTGATGAGTATACTCTTGAAAAAAATGTCCTTACTCGTTTACATTCTGGATTAGGGCCATCGATATTATCGATAGTCACTTTCACAAACATTACGTCTTGTACTCTTTTTGGCCTTATATCATAGAATCTGCTGCAGATATTGTGATGTGCACGAGTTATCTCGTCTACCGGTTCTAAAATGTGTCGAGTTAAGTCGTCTTTCGGACGGACCTAAGAACATCATTTTTGCTAACGAATTAACTCACTTGCTGGACTGGACTGAGGAGCAGATATAATTTCACTTGACCTGGAAAACTGGGGTGATTTTATGTGACTGCCCGACCGGAAGTGATAATCCGAGGTAGTTTACGTCTCATGTAGCTACCTACACATTACTTATTTCTCATATTGGAGTGTGTAATCTTTGGGGAGGCCTATGTTCAGCAGTGGACGTCTTTCAGCTGATATGATGATATTTGAGTGATAGATAATTCAATATATTGTATCAGAATTTGCTGTAGGAGTTTGATAAGTGAGAGCTCGCCTAGTTTAAATAGTTGAATGGCGAGAGATTACTTAACGTTGGTAATTGGTAATATTTTAGCTTACCCTATAAAACTCGACTTCTGTTTGAAGTACATTAAAGGCTGTATTTTCCATAATGCAATCATCAGGAACACAATTTTTAATGTCTTTTTAGATTAACGAAATTAACTTATCAATAAATTACGACTTCCGATGCTCCACATTGCTTTGTTTACATTTCGCGGTTTCTAACGTCATAATGTCGTTGCTAAGCAACTAGGTAATGGGGTCCATTCCACACACCGTTCATAATTAAAGAATACTATCTCGATACAATTTGGTGCATTAATCGATTAAAGGCCGTAATTCATTCCAAAATGCAAGCGACTTTTTCAAAAGCCCTTCCTTTCAAGGGCGATGGGCGCTTAAATTTGGTTTTCACGGAAGTATATTTTGTATGTGCCTCCGTAAACACTGACATCTGTCAATGTCAACCATGAAAATACATGTCAAACTTTCGCTCAATACAAAATGTTATTACGGTGTGGAAATTCGAAAATTATCATTTATGAAATGATTGAATGTGTGCACATTTAAAATGTAATCCATTTTACTAACTTCTAAGTATATTTAAAATGACCAGGTATATAGCTTTAATAGTCTCTGTTGTTTGTGTCTCACAAAAGTTTCTGAAATACACGATATAAACACTGCGCATTAAATGAACTTTATTTTTCAGCTTATACTTCGATATAGATGAAAATCAGTGGCCACTCATTTATGACGACAAATACAATGTGTCCGTGTGCGGTTTAGAAAAATTTCACATTTTTGACGCTAAGAAATGGCGTAATATTATTCAAGTAAGTTAAATGTTGTGGTGTCACAAGTTTTATAATCGTGCGGTACCTATTTAGTTGTTCTCAATTGTATGAAAAACTCTCTTCTGTCTTATTCGTAATAGAGGTTTACCTGCAGGTAGCGCAGGATATTTAAATTCTACTTCTACTTCTTCAGATTTTAAGAAGCTAGGATTACTTGTAATGTGTATATTTTTCAGTATTTAAAAGATGCAGAATTCATTACTGATGAGTGCTTGGTGAAACCTAACGAAGCTAAAAAGGCAGATTTGACTCGAGTTCACTCAAAACGATATCTAAATTCATTAAAAGTGAGTATTATTTTTAATTATCATACTACTTGTATCTGCATAAGCAAATTGGCAGACTACTATTTCGCATTTCGTCAACCTTTGAATGTAATGACAGCCCCTCTTCTCACCATCAGATACACTTGTCCCCCCCTGACACTGGACTTATGTATGGCTAGTCATGTTTCTGACAAAGTAGACCTTTAATTTAATGCATCAAATGTTTTTGAAAATTGATTAATCAAGCTCAACCTGAGCATGTGGGTTCGATTTCCACCTCGGATGTTGATGATCTTGGTTGTTTTTTCTTTGGTATATGACATCCAATATTTATAATGCTTAATCAACTTTTTTATAAATACCTCTCATAACACATAGTTGTGTTACTTGTGATACTGCAGCAGTCTTGCATGTGTACATAATATAGGCACCCCTTACTCATGAATAACTTATAGATACATAGGTATTAGTGACATTATGGTACACATTTTTGTACAGGTGCTTAAAAATTCATTTCTTCCATACTAAATTCAGGTTTTATAACACCATTAGCAACATATAATAATCAGTTTATTTAACACATTTGCTGTAATGGATTTGCATTTGTGCATGAAATGGAGAAAACTAATACAATATGTATTGGCACTAAATTTATTAACCCTTTAACGGGCTAGACTCAAAAAAATCATGGCTTCAAGCCTCAACGCCATTATATAGTACGAAAACTTCTGTACAATAAAAAAATACAAAAAAATGCTATAGGGTGGTCGTTTTTGAGACCGGTGCCCTATAAAGGGTTAAGGTAAAAAAATTAAAATATGTGTCAGTGCAAATGGAAAGGTACCTTTGTCACTACTCTTAAAATAGATCTTCAAAAAGGCCATTTTAAACACCGTTACAAGGTACCTTTCCGTTTGCACTGTCACATATTTCCATCACCTGCTGTATTCTGTACTGATGTTAATGTATTCATATGCAAACCTAAATGAGGGAATGTTGGTGTTACACAAAAGATCCCAATGGGTCGAAGTGTATCCTTACCCTTACGTGCCCCACCAATAAGATAAGGAATGTTCGCTTTTCAGTGGAGTATGAGGGTGGCCATGATAGCAGAGGTGCCTTTGATCGCTCTGCTGCCAAATGCATGTGTCCAGTATGCATATTTGAAGCCTATGAGGTATGTACACATATCATATTATTAGTATTATATTTAGTATTATTCCTCAACAAGTGACGAATTTATTATTATTATTTGAACTCCTTTTACACGGGGTATAACACCCGGATTTTTGATAGGCTTGTGCGAGGATAAGGAACCAACACTTAGAAGCCCTAAGGGCTTGTCCATTAATCATGTCATACGATTCTGGCCAGTTTTAGACCCCCCCATCCCCCATGGTGATATTTGGTGATATTTTCTGGACCCCCCCCCCCCCAGCCAATATGACGTGTAATTTTTTGCCAACTTAGTAGTCCTTTTAATAACACTAGAATTTACGTACGATTTTGCCAACTACAAGGTAAATGTTCGCGAAGTTTTAAAAGTTATAAAAAAGTAAAGATTTTTTTACTGGTATAATATTTTTCAGCAGATTTGAGAGTAACAAAAAGTTACACGTGATTTGTCCGATGACCTCCCTCCCCTATGGTGATAATTGGTGATTTTTTCTTGACCCTAGCTAGACAGTATGACGTGATTAATGGACAAACCCTAATAAGCAGGTGGCCAGTTAGAAAACTGATATATCCTGTATTCATCCAGTGATCATTGTAACAGTAATCATATATTATTCGAGTTGTAGATGTGATGTACTTGTCTAGTCCATTTTTGAACTTATTCACATTTTGTGCTGAGATGACGTCTTCTGGCAGTTTGTTCCAAGATCTCATTACTCGGTTGCTCAAAAAGTGTTTATAAGCGTTACTGTGAGATCTGTGACTCTCCAGCTTTAACCGTTTCAGTGCAGATGACACGCCAGGTGTGTCATGAATGTTTTTAGCGAATGGTGTATGACACGATAGGCGTAGGCGTGTCATCATATTCTATGGCGTAAGGCACGCTTGGCGTATCATGAAAAATACCGCCATAGATAAACGCAACGAACCGGTTAAGTGATGACCAGACATGATAGACGAGTGTTGTTATTACGCTTGAACATCTCTGGAAAAACATCTATTGTAAAAAAGTATTTTGTTTTTACGAACCTATTCTTTGCGCTCCCATTTATTGCTCAATCCCATTTTGCTGTAATCCTATGCCAGTGACACACATACGTGATCAAAGTAATCTTATTCTTATGCCACTAGCATTAATCAAGTTGTCACTCCTATGCCAGTGGCATAATATTACATTATACACCAAGGGGATAAAGCACTGTTTTATGTCACGGGCGCGACATTGAATCCTGAACGTAACGAAGGACTCCCAGTTTCACTCCCGAGCGTAGCGAGGGAGTTATAGATTTAATTCGCGAGCGAAACGAGGGAATTAAGACATCGGATTTTTAATCAAAATGATCAATCGATCAGATATGAAATCAAGGGGCAAGGAATCTCGTCCGCGTAGAATCCCGTGATTTACAAATGTAAGCATGGTGAAATATCAATTTTAAAGCCATTGGGTCTTGTGAGTGTTGTGTGTAGACCTAGTGACAACCCTAGCCTAGAAGTGAATAATCAAGATCAAGTGCGGGTAGTTCGAAAAACCCGCGCAGCTCGAAGGTGTTGATACATTCTCTCGCCAGTCTACCTGCGACCAAGTGTGTAACGTCATGCCCGAAACGTCAGGATATAATTAAAGTAAGTTTACGCGATTAAGACCCGTTTGTCTTTAAAATATGAGTGATAATCACCACCGCATCCGGTGGACCCCTGCGACCTTCACCAGATCATCGGTTGACGTCTTTCGGCTGATATGACGATGATGATGATGATGAAGTATTACTAAGCCGGTTTATTGTTGTCTCGCATATGGTGAGAAAAGTAGAGTATGTATGAACTTCGGGGATAAAACTGTTTTTGTCTGGGGCGCTTGAATCCTTCACTGCACTCAGGACTCGGTCTTAATTCCATATTGATTTAAACTTTCACGATTATCACTCATATTTTAAAGACAAACGGGTGTTAATCGCGTAAACTTACGTTTAATTATATCCTGACGTTTCGGGCATGACGTTACACCCGTGGTCGCAGCTCGCAGGCAGAATGTCCAGAGAATGTATCAACACACCTTCGAGCTACTTTATGTTAGTGTTATTAAAAAAACATCATATTAAATAAAATATGCTAATATCATAAGATAACCCAACTAGCAAAATTTCGTCATATAATCGTCGCGGAAACGTAACATATTCAGGCTTTTAGCTTATGAAATTGGTCATAAAAACGTAATAATTACGTTTATATAACGCGATTTGGGCCCATATTACTCAGCTTTTTAGCCATATAAAAGCCATTTAACTGAAACTGCCACCACTTATTAGTCATATAATAATCATCACCGTGACCACTTTGTAGCTAACTAGCTGAATAATAGCGGCTTATATAGCTTTTATGTGACTTTGAATCATATAAGAGCCATATAATCGTAGAGTTAGTTATTTATTGATCATATAATTGTTACTTATATGCCAAATTTGTGGAATAAAAGTGTCCAGCGAAACTAAACAGAAGATGGATTGACAACTTGCTCGTGCATATAATTTTGTTAGTGCTAGCTGGTGTAAACAAAATTAAATCACTTAATGCCGTTGAGTATGTTTTGACAGATCTAAAGTAATATATGACCATGCTATAATTGGCATTATAAATTCTACCTAATGGTGAAAATGTATTGCGAATACCACTTTACTGATAAAGTATACTATATTTAGTAGTAAATAATGAACGCACCACTTTAATTATTAGTTATTACAATATAAATTAAATAAATATTTTTAATTATTACGAAGGAAACTACTATATGACATGTATACGATTAACATATCATATAACTGCTTCGTATTAGTTCTTATATAGCAAGTTTAGTGGTTTAAGCGCCATGACACCTACAGGTAGATACGTTAATCATATAAAAGTAACAGCTGAAACCAAAAAGTTCTATAATAGCAATTATTTTTCCATTTACTCGAGCATAGGTCATATAAGATGTAATTATTCGACAAATAGTCAAGTAAGCGTCATGTAAAAGCAGGTTACTCAGCATTAATCTTATATGACTCTTTAGTCATAAAAGATGTCGAGATGCTGAATAAAACACTTTTATAAAACAACATATATAATTAGCTGTTATATGACTTCATTCACAATAGTCATATAATAGCAACTGCGTTACGTTTACTCGACTTTTTCTCACAAGTCATAAGTCAGCCATATAAGTTTTTGCTACTCGGCAAAAAAGTCATATAAGCGTTTTATAAATGTGTCTTTTTCAGCAACTTCTTATATGACTCTTAAGTCATATAAGAAAGTCGTATAAACGTGTATATGACATCTTATACGACTATTATGCTATTGCTGTATAAGTTGGCTTTATACGACAGGTACTGTGTAATTTGCGTTTATATGACTTTTATACGACATATTGCTGTATAAGCTGGTTTTATACGATAGGTACTGTGTAATTCGCGTTTATATGACTTTTATACGACTTATTAGCTGAGTAAGCTCGATGTTATATGACGGTTTTGCTAGTTGGGAAGGAAGTCCCTACTGTACGGAACAGGGTTATGTTTTCAAAATGCATCCTTGAACATTAGTATGGATAGTAGATTGGTCTACTTTCACAAGTGACCCTCTTCAAATATTATGTATTACTTTGATAATGATAAGATATGTAAAATCATGATAGACATTGCCACGACATTGCTTTGTTCCGCTTGTTAGTGAACTCGTTTCAAAGTTAACTGGCTAACTTTAAGTGCCCTTAGCTTTAAAAAAGTTATTGTCCAAAAATAAATCTCTAATACACAACCACATATTGTCTGCCTTTTGCGTCTTTATTATCCGAAGTTGGTGAACCAATACGAAGTACCTTAACAGTTAATAAAGGCGTAATAAAATCGTGCGCATCAAATGCTCATTTTATTTTATCATACTCATTCGGAACAGCAGTCAGACTAGGAAAACGACGTTGGTTTATTTTGTGGTCAACCCAGTCTACAAACTCTCGGTTGAACTCTAAAGCCAGTTCCAACATATTTAAGCAGTCTATCTCAGCTTTATGTGCATCTAATGGTAGTCGACCGAAGACACGTTCGTAGACTGCTGTCAATCCGAATCTGTATGAGGGCATGTTGACTTGCGGGCCCCATGGGTATTCTCGCATAGCACCAATTCCATAACGCAAGCGCCACGCTTTCGCCTCTTCTCTGTATCTCGCCTTTTCTTTATCAGATAAAAGGAAATTTAAATTCGGGGGATTTCCCTCAAACATTTTAAGTGGTACGGTATTGTAGAATGATGGTATAGGTCGGGAATCACCGTTAATGGGACTGTTATAGACAAACAAGCCATTACTCTCTTCTTGTTCTCTTCTCTCTTCCCATAAATCGTATAAGGCTTGGTGTGTATCAACACAAACGAGGTCATCAGAAAATGTCACATTAAGTGCGGATAAATACCTTCTCAATATAGGGTAGTCGAGATGGAAACCGTAGTGAGCGATTAGACAAATTGGCTTTTTCATGCATTTGAGAAAGTTGTCCATCATATTGAAACAGTGCATATTGAAAGGCGCTTCATCTTTTAGAACTTTGTCCGTAAAACCACCTGTACCGTCTAGTTTTGCCATATAACTTATCTCCCTTTCCGGTTTGACACAACGTGTAAGTTTGTTCAAAAATGTAGGTTTCCTAGGGATTTCTTGCAAAGTATCAAGGAAATGCTGGCGTTGCACTGCCACCATGCTGAATTCCGTGATTTCGTCTATTTTAGGATTTTTACCGGTGGTTCCGAGGTCGAGGAACACGTATGTGGCTATCGGAGTCATAGCGGCTACTAAATGCACTGTTTTGCGCATTTATTTATACCTCTGAGCGAACTTTGGTGACGCATACAGCTGATAGCATTCATGTGCCGGTGCGGTTTTGTTCTTTTACTCTGTGTAGATATACCTACTACTTGTGTTTATATGCAACAGATTATGAATATTATGATACACTCCATTATGCCTGATTGTGGACAAGGCACTTAGCAACAAAACCGATTGAAGATCAAAGTCAGGCGGCAATAGGTTTTTAAAAACCGGTTGTAATATAACGGTATAATGAACGAAATCGAAACAACAATGCACGTAGCAATAAAACCGATTGAAGATTACAGTCAGGCGGCAATAGGTTTTTAGAAACCCGTTGTAATATAACGGTATAACGAACGAAACCGAAACAACAATGCACGTAGCAATAAAACCGATTGAAGATCACAGTCAGGCGGCAATAGGTTTTTAAAAACCGGTTGTAATATAACGGTATAACGAACGAAACCGAAACAACAATGCACGTAGCAAACAAAACCGATTGAAGATCACAGTCAGGTGGCAATAGGTTTTTAAAAACCGGTTGTAATATAACGGTATAACGAACGAAACCGAAACAACAATGCACGTAGCATCAAAACAGATTGAAGATCACAGTCAGGCGGCAATAGGTTTTTAAAAACCGGTTGTAATATAACGGTATAACGAACGAAACCGAAACAACAATGCACGTAGTATCAAAACCGATTGAAGATCACAGTCAGGCGGTAATAGGTTTTTAAAAACCGGTTGTAATATAACGGTATAACGAAAGAAACCGAAACAACAATGCACGTAGCAACAAAACCGATTGAAGATCACAGTCAGGCGGCAATAGGTTTTTAAAAACCGGTTGTAATATAACGGTATAACGAACGAAACCGAAACAACAATGCACGTAGCATAAAAACAGATTGAAGATCACAGTCAGGCGGCAATAGGGTTTTAAAAACCGGTCAAAATATAACGAATGGAACCGAAAAAACAATTTTTTTTTCCACCAGCTCTCTCTAGCTACTCTAGAAAACTGTAAAGCATTCTAATAGGAGGTGCAGGCATAATATATTGCTTGCCCTTAGAGAATGGTCAAAGGCGCCTAGCCTTGTAAGGGATGCATATACCCGAGAAATTTGACCGGTGGTTGCTAAGACCGAGTGGCCGAAGGGTACAGGCATCAGCCGCGAAAGCTGAGTACGTGGGTTCGATCCCCACCTCGGACATTAGGTGATCTTGGTCGTTTTTCTTTGGTATAGGACATCTAATATTTATAAAAAGTTTTTCGTCAAATTTTATATCCGGGTGGTTTGGCAGACTTCAGACCGGCGGCTCAGTGTTGGCTGGGAAGTTGGCCCTCGAGCGCGGCTGGGCGGTGAACGTGGGTGGTGGCTTCCACCACTGCAGCGCCGACCGCGGCGGAGGCTTCTGCCCGTACGCCGACATCACGCTGCTCATCCGCTTCCTGTTCGACAGCGAGAGGATACAGAACGCTATGATCGTCGACCTGGACGCTCATCAGGTGGGGACATTGGCAACCATTTTGGCTCCTAGCCGCCATTTCGCCGCCGTCTCGAATGTGACTGATGTACAGTACTGGTATGGGCTTAACAGAGCCAGTTACTGCGGATCCAGAATGCTATGATTGTCGACTTAGAAGCTCTCCAGGTGGGTTTAGTGTACCAAGCTACAAAATAAATAAGAGTTGCGTATCTTACAACGCTGCTGGGCCAATCGCCTAACGTATGCGGAGTGAAATTTGCACAAATTTTGAACAAGTAAAAACAAAATAAAAAAAATAAATTTAACTTGTGTCTCAATGCTAAATTAATTTGTATACAATTGTTAATTAAATTGGATAGTTTTGTCGGGTTTGGCATCTTTCTTTAGAAATTATGGCCAATTGAGTAGAACAATGTCGCACAACTGCATGTATTTTCCACAAGACACATTTGCTAAGGCCAAAATCGACGATGATTCTGATTTTTTAGAAGAAGGCAAGATTTGAAACACTGTTTTATAAAAAATCTCGCATTCTTTTCGTTTCCAATAAATGATATTAGAAACCCTAGTGTAATGTAACAATTTGGCTACAGCCACTTTTCAGAAAGAGCTCGAATAAAGGAAATTACGTTAACCCAAATCACAAAATCGAACAGGGAGCTCAGAAATACTTCTAAATATGACAACAAAATTGATGAAAAACATCCTCAAACCATGGGCATTACGAAACATAAACAAAGAGCAAGCCTATCAACACGGAAAATAAAAATAAACAACTTTGAAAATATGACTTCGCCATTTGATCAAAAAGTGTAAAAAACACTGCTTTTTCAGTAACGGATGTCACGGTGAACGACTTATAGCTAATTTCAATTAAATATTTTTAGCATAATAAGTAAGTATCAATAGACCAATTAACAAGAATATGAAATATAATGAGCAAAGGATTTTTATTTAAAAAGTTTTCCTACAGAAGATAAAATTAGAGGCAAGAAAAATGCTAACATTTGTTTTTTCGACATCAATGGATAAAGTATCATAAAACTAAAGTTATACACTTTGGATTCAAGTAGTTTTTATCTTGCATGAATACTTGTTAAAATCGATATTAAAAAACGTACATGTTCAAGAAAATAATAATGATATCATTTATTTAATATAATATTAAACTTTGTGCAGATTTCATTCCGCATACGTTAATAGGTATCCGATAATAGTGTTAATATAAATTAAATTCATGCATTATTTAGGCATAATTTATGAATGTAACGTAAACAAAAGCACATACCTACATCTGTTCACTTTGAAGCACTGCGAAGATAACACTGATTCAAACCGTTTTCGGTGCGCGAGGCTAGTACTTGTAGCGGGAGGAAATGCGGAGTAAAATCCCCCTTATCAAGTGATTATCTGGCGACTGCGGTGGCTTCTGCCCGTACGCCGACATCACGCTGCCTATCCGCTGTCTGGTCGACGCGAAAGGATCCAGAACGCTATGATCGTCGACCTGGATGCTTAGCCAAGTTGCCAATCGCTAGCGCTTCGTCGTCAATCGCAGCTAACTGTCTTTGTCGCACTAATATGAAAGAGTGACAGAGAGGGAAAACTACGTTACGCTACTATTGCGCTAGCGATTGGCATCTTGGCTAAGCACAACGCTCATCAGCAGGGTTCGGATATCTCGTAGCACGGTCAGACGTTAGAGAACCATGGATTCGTTTTTAACATAAAAGTCAACTTATACTCATACTCATCCTCAAACTCAACTCAAACTCAAACTCAAACTCATTTATTTGCCAGAATGCACGTACATAATAAAGGTCTTAAATCTAAAAAGTCTCAGTACATTCGACCAGAATCGGCATGCAAATCAAGAAAAACGGAAGTATTATTTACAATGTCAAAGAAAAATATTTACAATATGTACAGTTTGGTAATTAACGAAATTCTACATGTTTAAGCCTGCGCACAAAAGGAATATTAGTGGATATGGTCGGATGTCACAAAATATAATTATATACCACCCACCTACAATAATGTCAAAAAAAAAAAAAATTATTATTATGTATGTCAATCAAAGAAATATGTCAATGAGTACAACAATATCCAAAACAGTAAGTATATGATATGTCAAATTATGCTAGTTATGGCTTAAAATTAAGATATTCAGTTACTGAGTAAAAACAGTGCTCATTTAAAAATTCAATTAACATTTTTTTAAAGATTATCTCGTCATTTGTAACCCTAATTGATTTCGGCAAGGCATTAAAGATCCTAGGAGCCATTGCAAAAATACTCTTTTGAAAAAGAGCGGATTTACCAGGGACCGGGTACAGTTTATCGCAGTGACGTGCCCTTGTGACATGTTTAAAAAGATTTGGGTTCTTTTTAACAAAAACTGCAGTCTCAAGTATGTACAAAGCAGGCACGGTGAGAAGTTTCAGTTTTTTGAAAGAGGGTCTACAGCTCTTTGTGCGTTTTAATGAGCAAATGGCTCTTATGCACCGTTTTTGAGCTCTTAGAACTTTTGTGATATGGCTAGAGTTTCCCCAAAAGATGATGCCGTATCTAAGAGCAGAAGAAACGTAGCCATGATAAGCAGACATAACTGCTGTGTGATTTGCCTCTTTGTTTAACATGAAGAGGTTATATGCATAGCTTTTAAGTTTTTTACAAAGGTTGTCGGTGTGAGTTATCCAATTCATTTTGTCGTCAATGTATAGTCCTAGAAATTTTGTGTCATGTGTGTAATTAATATTAGTACCTTTGAATTCTAAAGCAACACTATTAGCATTTTTCCTTTGGCTAAAGCTCATAATTGTTGTTTTTTGTAAGTTAATCTTTAAGTTGTTTTTTTCTAACCAGAGGACTATTGATTCTAGGCTACCAAATATTTCGGTTTTATTTGTAAGTGAAATAGTGCAATCATCTGCATACAGAACAATTGGATTCATGACAGCTCCTGGCAAGTCATTTATATATGTGAGGAAAAGGAGAGGGCCTAAGATGCTACCCTGAGGCACTCCATATTTAACTGATCTTTCATTAGAAAAGTACTCTATTTCAGTATAAGATTGTGGAGATATTCGTGTTATATTTGTGTATTGGGTTCGACCGGTAAGGTACGATTTTATCAGATCGTGCACATTGCCTCTTATACCATATAAATATAATTTGTCCAGTAATATTTTATGGTCTTCATAATCAAACGCTTTGGTCATATCTATGTAGATTGCAAAGACGGGTAGACTAGTATCCATTTTAGTGTATATATTTTTCAAGAAGTCATAAATAGCCATGTCAATTGATAATGTTTTTCTGAAACCTTTTTGCTCGTTACAAAAAATACTGTTAAGTTCTAGATAATTGTATAGTCGTTCATAAATTGCCTTTTCAAAGATCTTGGAGAATATTGTCAACAACGCTATAGGTCTGTACGAGTTCATATCTAATTTATCGCCCTTTTTGAATAGCGGTTTAATTACTGTTACTTTTAGCTTATCAGGAAAATATCCTTCTTCTATGCATTTATTGATTATAAGACTTAGTACTGGAGAAATGATGTGTGATACTAATTTAATTACCTTAGTATTAATTGAATCGTAGCCGGTGCTTGTTGTGTTTTTAAGTCCATTTATTATGTTTGCAATTTCGTTACTATTTGTAGGTGTCATAAATAGGGAATTGTATTTATTATAGTTACGTGATAAGCTTGTATTTACGGTTTTATTACTGTTTTCTTTAACCTGGTTTACAAAAAAGTCATTAAATTTTTCCGCTATTATCTTTGCATCATATACTTTTTGCCCATCTGCTGCAATGGCTGCAATATTTTCCTTCGGAAATCTGTTTTTTGAATTATTTATAACTTTCCAAGTTGCCTTAGATTTATTTTTTGCATTTAAAATTTCGTAACTGTTTTGGCTCTTTTTCGTTTGTTGAATGATTAATTTTAACTTTTTGGTATAATTATTGTACTTGATTTTGTCCTGTGGTTTTTTGGTTGATCTATATGTCCACAGCATTTTTCTTTTGTTTTTACAGCAGAGTTTTATTCCTCGTGACAACCATTTAGGTTTCTTTGTCGTATAACATTTAACTCGTAAACTAGGGAAACACAGATCATAGAAGAGTTTAAAAATGTCAAAGAAATTATTAAAAGATTCTTTTGCGGTAGGCGCAGATTTGATTTCGTCAAAATTAAGTTTGCTAAGGTGTGAACTGAATTTATATATATTTTCATGACAATAGTCTCGTCTATACACGTACCAATATTTTAATTTGCAATACTTCTTGACTGGGCACTTTAGGACTTGGGCATTGTGATCAGATAAAGCAAACTCATTTAGATCTACTGAACTTCCGCGAATATTGTGTATAATATTATCTAAACAGGTACCACTACTTAGGCGTGTTGGTTTATTTACTGATAACCTCATATTGTAACTTCCTAGTATGCTTTTGAATTCTGTACTCTGGTTTGTCGTTTCAATAGTGTTAATATTGAAGTCTCCGCATAACACTAACTTCTTTTTTTTAACGTAACAATGCAATTTGAGAATATTATCAATGTAATTAAAAAATATGTCAAGATGTCGCTTAGTTTTACTAGGCGGCCTATAAATACAGTAAACAATAATATCAAAATCAGTCAGTTCAACAGCGCAACACTCAAATATGCATGGGATGCAGCACTCCAAGGCTGTGTCTATAATTTTATACTTGATATTATTCCTGACAAAAATGCAGGCACCTCCATGTCGAACGGCCCTAGAGAAGCTGGAAGCAAGTTTGAAATTCACAATGTTAAGCATATCAATATCACTATTAATCATATTGTGCTCAGAGATACATAGTACATCAATTGGTCTATTATTAGATGACAGTTCATCTAGTGCCAAAGTCAAAAGGTCAGATTTACTGAGGAGTCCGTCAATATTCTGATGCATAATGTTAATATGGTTAGTCACGAAAAAAATTGTCTTCAGTTATGTTACCATTTAACTTATTAGTGTCGCCATTTAAATGATGTATGTTGTCATTTGTATCATTTCGCTCACAGGTTGATATAATATTTGGTTTATTGTCAAAAGTTTTTTGGTATATCTTATAAATACCCCAGTTGGGCAACTATTATTGAAGAAACTCGGACATGTCTCATCAAATATATTATACTAACAAAAATTATTTAATCATAAAATCAATTATCTAAATCACAATCAACATCCGCAACACAGGCTTCGTCAGGTATGGCTACAACAGAATATCAGCAATAGGCATCGTCACATACAATTAGGTACAAAGATGAAATCCGCAACAGGCTTTGTCAATCTTAATAGCTAGTTACTCGTACACACGAACGCCCCGAAACGTACCCGGCCCAAACGTGCCCATTACACTAGCAGCGTTGCCGCGCTGTATGGCCAATGAAATCTGCTGTACCAGGTACGATCCGGAGCGAGGGTCACCACCCCTTTCTCTCAGTCGACGGCCTAAGTCCCACACGAATGCCTTAGCCTCCAAAGCCCACGGTCCCGCAGTCTCCACTGCAACGGGCACAAAGTCGTACATTGGTTCCAAGGCAGAGTACTTGGCATGTTTTAATTTGGCCGCAAACTCCGCGGCTGACCCAGCGGACCTCACGGTGTGACCCAAATGTGAAGGTGCAAACGTGCTTACGCACGTCGCATCCCACAAAAGGCACCGACCTTTCTGCCAAGGAACCAATGTCAAACCATCAGGTCTCTTGCCATCCGTCCGGCATAACCCTGGAGGCTCCAGAACGCAAGGAACGTTGGCCGACACCAAAGCCCTGCGAATCACCTCATTGAGTGCATGATGCCTCGGAAATCGCCCCGCGCACTTCAAACAACTTAGGCCGTGATGCCCATTCTCCTCCACCTCCACTCCTCAACTGGGGTATACGTAACGAATAACTGGGCACGTATCTTATAAATTAAATAATTGTTATCAATATCATACAAGAGATTAGCTAAATCACTAATGACAATTTCCATGCCTTTATTGCTTAAGATCCCTAGTCGTCCTACAAACATGTTGTTATAATAATCGAGATTTCTATTGGAGTCTAATAGCCAGGCGTATTTATGTGTGTTCACATCTAAGTGTAGCATATTGTTAAAAACTTCTATCCTGGTATTAAAAATATTTGAGAAATGTCCAGACCTGTATGTAGGGACGCATAATACAAAGTTTGTATGAGTAAGTCTCTGTAGTTTCTCACGAATATGGGTTATTAAAGTTTGATAGTTACACGTAGATGTGAAATTATGGTACCCTATTAATATAGCACAGTAATCAGTATTCGACAAATCTTTGGTCTTTTCTTCTATATCTTTCAATAACTCTATAATACCTGCGCCCGGAGTGATGTAATGGCAAATATTGTAATCCTTGTTAAGTATGTTTTGTGCTTTATTTGTTATGTTGTTTTTGTTATTTGTACTAATTATGTGTATTTTCCTTTTGTTAGATGTGCTTAACAGTTCATCTCCATGCTGGTCTTGAAATCTGTACGTTGGGCTGTGTTGTGATTCCTGAATGTTTTCCTCCAAGCCTGCGTTTCCATATTTTCTTTGTAACGATGTTGCTTGAATATTCTGTTCTAGCTCGTGGATTTTTGACTGCAGGATTATTATTTCTTCATTTGCTCTACTAAGTTCAGTTTGAAGTGTCGCTATTTTATCTTTGAGATCATTAAGTTTTGGACTGACAATGGCTGTAATATTTACTGGACTTTCTATGCCCCTTTTTCTATTTAGTGCTCTTCGGCTAGGTAAAGGCGATGTTGTACATATAGTACGGTCAAATCGTATATTAAACTCGCAAAACATGTAGTAAAGCTGCATTTTTGGTATGTTATTTAGACACCATAGGGCAGTATAAAACCACATTTTGCAAGCAAAAAAAAGTTGTGCTAGCTGCGTTATACGTGAAAAACTGTGAAATTTACTGTCTATTTTTAGTTTCTGATTTTTATAAAAAAAGCCTTACGTTTTTTGTCAATATGTTTCAGGTAACGTTTAAAGATGAATAAATTTGTAACAAGATGAGATAACATGCATTACCGTAGGTCTTATAGTTTCAGAGATTCGAGACTTCAAATAGTACCCTGTTTTGTAAACTAGATAAAATGTTGTGTTTTGCTAACGTTTTTGGTTTAATATCGCCTTACCTAATTATGCTACGAAAAACATGAAATAATTATCTTATAGCGCAATTAATATTCTTTCATTTAAGGGTAAAATCAGGTCAGTAAACTTTGTAATTGAAACTAAAAACGCGAAATTCAAAAAGCAGGAGGTCCGCTATCTAAGTTTTTCATACAAGTGGCAAGTCGTGTTGCAAAGCTGCAATTTTTGTATATTATCTATAGGGATGTACGAAAATGCATATTACAAGAAAAAAAAAATAAGGATTTAGGTATAGCACGTAAAAAACTGAAAAAAAATCGGACTTTTTTTAGTTTTTGACGTTTAACTAAAAAACTATAACTTTTTGATACTAATTGCTATAAAACTATGAAAGAATATTAAATTTGAAAGGATTTGAGCTACCTTGCATTACCCTAAATTATATAGATTTAGAGATACGACATTTCAAAATGAGCCCTTCATTAAGTTAAGAAAATAAATGCATGTTTTGAAGCCTCGTACACCCCCAACTATAAGACTTACAGTCATTGTTATCGGCTCAATTTGTTCCCAATTTAATGTAGTTATTATCTGCAATTACTTTTTTTTCTTAGCGCGAACGTTTTGCCAATATTTAGTGAATAGCTTTAACGTAACCTAAAATTTGTTTATGTTTTGATAAAAGGGCACTTTATGAAATGTCGTATCTCAAAATATATATAACTTACGGTGATGCAACGTAGCTCAAATCCTTTCAAATTTAATGTTCTTTCTTAGTTTTATAGCAATCAGTATCAAAAAGATAATAGATTTTTAGTTAAACGTCAAAAACTAAAAAAAGTGCGAATTTTTCTATCGTCCTATGCCCAAATTATTTTTTTGTTTTTCTTTTAATATGCATTTTCGTATATATCTATAAGGCCTTTATAATAACCAAAATTGCAGCTTTGCAACTCGACTTGCGATTTGTAAGAATAACTTAGATAGCGGGCCTCCTGCCTTTGGAATTTCGGGTTTATACTTTCGACTTCAAAGTTTACTGACCTAATTTTACCCTTAAATTAAAGAATATTAAGTGCGCTATAAGGTCATTATTGCATGTTTTTCGTAGCATAATTAGGTGAGGCGATATTAAGTCGAAAACGTTAGCAAAACACAAAATTTTATCTAGTTTACAAAAAGGGGTACTTTTTAAAGTCTCGAATCTCTGAAACTATAAGACCTACGGTAATGCATGTTAGCTCAACTTGTTGGAAATTTATTAGTCTTTAAACGTTTATTTACATATGATATCAAAAAACGTAAGGTTTTTTAAATAAAAATCAGAAACTAAAAAATGGCCTTAAATTTCGCAGTTTTTCACGTACTACGCAGCTAGCACAACTTTTTTTTGCTTGCAAAATATGGTTTTATACTGTCCTATGGTGTCTAAACAACATACCAAAAATGCAGCGATACTACTTGATTTGCGAGTTTAGGGTAAAATTATGTACGATTTGACCGTACCTTAACATGGTTTTCAGTGCCTTTATCTCTTTTGTAAGATTTTTCAACTGTCTCTTTAAGTCATGTATATAATTAGTCAAAAAATGCTTTTAATTTCATTTTATCTACGTTTTCTATGGATATTACAAACTAGAAGGCTAGTTAATAATATTTTTTGGTTGCGTGTTTTTTTACGTAATATACAACATAGTGTGGCAGTCTTTTTTTCATTTAAAATATAGTTGAATTCAAATCCAAATTATATTTATTTCGTTTATAATCAACGTTTGGAATGAGTAGGCTTAGGACTTTTCATAGCATATCGTGGTTCTAAAATCCTTGGAGCCGCTATGTGAAAATTTTTCGAAGTCAAAGTCAAAGTATATTGTAATATTCTATTCACTTTCTATAATGACTATAATTATTTATACCTACTGTCACATCGTTACTGAGTTAATTTTAATCGAACATAATTAATTTTAAAAATCGAACTTGATTTCATAAAATGTGCATACGAATTTAGTAACCATAAAAAACTAGACAATTAGGTTCAAGACAAACTAAAAAGTTTTTTTCTAGTTTTCAGTTACATGTAATCTATACGAAAGATTCGAAACTTTCGAGAAAAACAACATGATACTTTCGCCATTTTCATCGCTATTTAAGACTTTTTCTAGTT
>JALPQI010018367.1:0-24859 GCA_025490895.1 Thaumatotibia leucotreta
TAATCAACATAATCAATGTTTGAAAACGACTGTCGTGTTACTTTAATCTTTAGGATAGTCGGGGAACGAATTCGAGTCTTCATCTTAGTTACGATCGAATCCATTTCGATTATATGAAAGTATATGAAAATGATTGATTTGTAGGTAAAAATACTAAAATCTGTATTAATGTACTTTATAATGCTAAATTTAAGGAGTTTTTATGAATTCATAAAACAGTCATTTGGTGCACCCTCTTGTGTTATAACTGCGAACCAAATGTTTAAGATTTCTTATCATTGCCAGTAGTATAAATTAAACACCTTACATTTTATTAAAAGTAGCGAAATATATCATTAAAAAAAAAATATTTCGCTTAATGTTTTTGTATTAAAAATTTGTAATATATTTAAATATTCTACGTACCGTCAGTGACGGTAAATACGCATTTTTTTAAAGTACTTGACTGATTTTAGATTACCCCCCTCTCGTGATTATTTTTTTGTGGTTGTATCCCATTTGTTTACATTTTTGATCTCCAATTCGATTTCACACCTTACCTTCGTCACATAAAGAAAAATGTATCGGAACTCTCAGGATTATTTCCGAAATCCTCGTATAGCGAATACCGAGTAAAATATTTAATTCCCTTTGTCTATATGTAACTACAATCTATCTTTATTTGCGGCGGAGTTGGCGGCAGCTCGTAAGCGTGAGAAGTACGCGATTATCCCAAATTACTTATTTGTCCCGCTGGCGGTGGAATCCACTGGGTGTTGGGGGTCTGAGGCGAAGGTTTTTCTCAGGCAACTGGGGAAGGCGTTTGCGGGATAGTGGGCTCGATCCTCGCTCCGGGGCTTTCCTTTCAGAGGCTGTTGATTGCGCAGTTCAACGCGGTAACGCGGCGAGCGTGATGGGCACCTTTGTATGTGGGGACCCGCGGAGCAAATTTTGTTGATGTTATTTGTTAGGTATAGGTTTAGTTTAGTATTATTTAGAAGGTCTTTATTTGATAACTATTTTTGCAAAACCTAAGCAACATTTTACTGAACTAGACATTGATTATGTTTGTTTTAGACTCAAAATATCTGCAGTTGCTAAAAACACGTTATTGGTCCATAAATTGATACTTGGCACAAAACCAATTTTAAGCGCTCAGTCCACCACGTTATAATATAACAGTAGAGTAGACGTACCATGAGTTGGAAAGTAAAGAATACGTTTTATTTGTTTCTTTTATCAAATATTATTTTAATTTAAGGAACATTATTTTGGTATGTTGTTTAGACTCCATAGGGCAGTAGGTATAAAACCACATTTTGCAAGCAAAAAAATGTTGTCCTAGCTGCCTAGTACGTGAAAAACTGCAAATTTTACGGTAACTTTTTAGTTTCTGATTTTTATTAAAAAACCTTACTTTTTTGGTACGTATCATTTAATACAATACGTTTAAAGATTAATAAATTACCAATAAGTTGAGCTAACATGCATTACCGTAGGTCTTATACCTAGTTACAGAGATTCGAGACTTCAAAAAGTATTCTTTTTTGTAAACTAGAAAATTTTTTATGTTTTCTAACGTTTTCGGCTTAATATGTGTATTTACATGACATGTTGCTGTATGCGTGACTTCAACTCTGATCTCGTGGAAATGCCGGTACCTATACCCTTTTGACAGAAATAGGATAGATGCACATTATTTTTGTCACTTATTTCCTTTTTTTTCCGAATCGCTAAACTGAAGTGGCAGTGGGCGGGGCACATTGCGCGTAGAACCGATGGCCGTAGGGGGCGGGAAGGTTCTTGAGTGGCGGCCACGTACCGGAAGGGACGTAGCGTGGGTAGGCCCCCCACAAGGTGGACTGATGACCTGGTGAAGGTCGCAGGAGTCCGCTGGATGCGGGTGGCGCAGGACCGGTCATTGTGGCAATCTTTGGGGGGAGGCCTATGTTCAGTAAGTGGACGTCTTTCGGCTGATATGATGATGATGATGATTTCCTTTTGCTTTCCAAATAAATAAATAAAATAAAATATAGTATCGCCTCGCATATAATATCACATGTTAATGGATGACAGCATTAGACATCTGCTTTATAAATATGCTATTAACTATCTATTTTCACATGAACAGGTTTTATAGTTATCAGAACATGACAATATAATAAAAATAGATGATGTTGGATGTACATTTGACGCAAACTAATTACTTTGTTGTTTGGCATTTACTACACAGTTACAATACATATAAAGGTGCATCCAGACCAAAAGAGCATTCGCTGTTCTATCCCCCACTCTACGAAATCAACGAATCACGTTTCGTGTCACGATCGAATTTCATAGAGTAGGGGGGTTAGAACAGCGAATGCTCTTTCGGTCTGCATGCACCTTAATGCTTTAACACCTTCGCTACGTCAATTACCTTAACTCGTAATTAACCATACTTTGTAAGGGGTCGAAAGACCCTCTACCGCATTAAGTTTCATATAGAGGCCTCCGTTTGTCAGCCTCCGTAGCCTAGTTGCCCTGCCTACAACCCTTAGGAACCCCCAGTTCCTGGTTCAAATCCCGGCGAGAGCATTATTTGTGTATTTAAATATCACAAATATTTGTTCCTTCGTCGTTGCTCTCTATGTATTTAACTATCTATATGTATAGAAATATCCTTAATATACAGTGTGTAAATCTAATACGAGCGATCAATTAAACCAGGCATGGGATTCATTAGGGTAATCATGAATTACAAGGTTTTTTTAAAGTTAGATACTGTTAATTATGACCCCACAGATTTTTTTAAAGATTATCGGAGCAGCAATGTATGCACGAACATTTGTTATTGTTGATATGGCAGTTATGTCATCTGGTTTTGAAATTAGCTGTCAACGAGTATTTAACTCACGTATGTTGCTCTACATTTCGCGCCGAATTATTTTGTATGGAAAATTCTGTTGCTCTAATTTTAAGTAGGTATAAGTTATTTGAATATACTTATTATGTCGTAAACTAGCACCCGTTAAGCGCATCGCCCGTATTAGACTTACACCCTGTATATCGTCGCTTGGTATCTACCCACATCACAAGTCTTAATTGAGCTTACCGTGGTACTAGGTCGATTTGTGTAAGATGTCCAGACATCGTACAATTTCCAGCATTTTTGGTGCAGTGAAGTTCAATTAAGGGATGTGAAGTAAGTTATTTGAAAGGAGATAGCGGGTTAAGGTTCATTATAAATAGCTTACACCCTTAATTGAACTACATTGCACCAAAAATGCAGGAAATCGTATGATCTCTGAAGATGTCCCAAGACATTTATTTATTTATTTACAGAGTTTAAATCTGCTAACAAAATACACATGAACTCCTTCCGTGGGTGCCTAAAGGTGCATTCAAACAAACTAAAAGAGCATTCGCTGTTCTAACCTACGCTCTACGAAATTCGATCGGTACACAGTCTTTTAAAAACCCTATTTTTGTTCCACCTTCCTTTTTTTACAAAATACGATAGACAATACTATTACAAATATCAGACTAGAACTCCCACCTCATTAGAACGAGTACTTTTTTTTATAAAAATCATCAAAGTTTGCCTTTATCCGGGTCATGAAATTTACATTATTTTTCATTTCTTAAAAACAGGTATACTTGAAATTTTTTTGATAATACCACGTAAATGCGGATGTAATTCCCTATCATTCGCAATTAAAAAAATAAAATTACCGTTAGTACTTTCGAAGAAAATATGGTTTTTAGACTTTTCGGTTTACATTAAATATTTCCGAAATTCCGCCGTATTAGATGGAGATATTTTAGCACGTGATAGCTCACGTGTATCCTAATCAACTGTATTTAAATCTCCGTCTAATTCCGTGGAAAATAGAAGTTATCAATTTTTGAAGTTACATCCGGTTTTATTAGAGCTAGGGCTGTCAAAACAACTTTACAATCACTTGAGTTGAAAACTTATCCGGGTGCCATTTTTTACTTCTGTGGCTACGTTTCGATGAAAAGCTACATGTGACGGAGTCCACCCTCGTAAGGTGATTACTAAAACCCCACGTCAATGTATGTAGCATGGAGGGACCGCGAGTGAGGCATTATGGAGCTTTGGAATTTGTATTAAAACTCGGCTATAAGGCAGAAGTAAAACGTTGGCGAATTCCGCAGAACTTTGAAGATGTCCGCTTACTTGAGGTGAGAAAAAAAAGAATTCAATCGGAAATCAGAGAAAGAATAGGCCTGTTAGTAGATGTTGTACGTCCCACTTCAGGAACCACAAATGATGGGAATACTGCTCGAATTGTTTTTTCGGACCAATATCGTGTGACTTTTGCCGAAATCTTGAATATTGAGAAGTGGCTTTTGGATGACATTTATGTTATCTTGACAGTAATCTCGAGTAACTTGCCAATCAATCCAATAAAATTCGACGCTTTTTGCAGAGATCTAGCACACCTGCTACGTAATTAAATACGATTGGTTTCCAATGACAGTTACCTTGCACAAGATTCTTACACACGGTGCCAGAATAATAGAATTGTCCCCTTTGCCAATTGGAATGCTCTCTGAACAGGGGGCAAAAACGAGAAATAAATTGTGGAGGTCCGACAGAGAGCACGATTGTCGAAAAACGAGTCGAGAAGCGACAATGTTCGATTTGTTCCACAGAGCACTCGTTTCATCGGATCCCGTAATTAAAGATTTGGAGCTAAGTGGCAGAAAGAATAAATTAAAAAAGAAACCGCTATCGACAGAGGCAGTACGATTATTGAAATCTGTTGATTATTCGGTCCCTGATATTCAGGATAATGAAAATTTGGTCTTGTCCAATGAGGACTAAACTCGCAACCTGCATCCCTCCATTTCATCGAAAATGTTTTTATCTGACGGTTCATTTAATAGGACATTATTTGAATTTGAATTTAAATATTTACTGAATGCCATTTTTCTTATTTGTTGTTATAGCGGCATATCACGGCCTATCACGGTTTGTGAGATACAGCTTGTTGACAGATAGACCGACGGACTTATATGACGAGACTGACTTAATTTCGTCAAAAATATATTTCTATTCAGAGTTGGGCAAAAAGTAATATGATTACTTCTGTAAATTACATTTGTATGTGTACTTTGTAATATATATTACAAAGTACACATACAAAAGTAATCGGAAGGAGTAATATTACTTTTTGCTCAACTCTGTTTCTATTCAATGAATCGATTTATATCCGGATATCCTAATGAAAGACAATGGTACCCGGATATACGAAGTGGCAACCCTGAGTATTTTTTTCAAAAATGTATATCTCCTATTTTCCACGGAATTAGACAGAGATTTAAATACAGTTGATTAAGATACACGTGAGCTATCACGTGCTAAAATATCTCTATCTAATACGGCGGAATTTCGGAAATATTTAATGTAAACCGAAAAGTCTAAAAACCATATTTTCTTCGAAAGTACTACCGGTAATTTTATTTTTTTAATTGCTAATGATAGGGAATTACATCCGCATTTACGTGGTATTATCAAAAAAATTTGAAGTATACCTGTTTTTAAGAAATAAAAAATAATGTAAATTTCATGACCCGGATATAGGCAAACTTTGATGATTTAAAAAAAAAAAAGTACTCGTCCTAATGAGGTGGGAGTTCTAGTCTGATATTTGTAATAGTATTGTCTATCGGATTTTGTAAAAAAAGGAAGGTGAAACAAAAATAGGGTTTTTAAAACACTGTACGGTACACAAAACGCGATTGGTTGATTTCGTAGAACGGGCGCTAGAACAGCAAATGCTCTTATGGTTTAAACGCACCTTTACGTTCCCTATAGTTGCCGATTTCTAAGAATGAACATTTGACAGTTTAGAAATGAGCCTTATATATATGACGGTAAGACTACAGCAAAAATGGTGATTCTTACCCTCACATTAATAAGGATTAAACTATAACTGTCAAAAGCTGATTCTTAGAAACCGGCAACTATAGTGGTCTAGGATTCCACTCGGTTGATCGTACCTACAATATTCTGAAAGTAGTAAGTAATAATATGAAAAGGGCATTTCTCCGAGCGTTTCAACGGCCGTGACTTCGGTGGCAACATTATTACCCGATTGCCGTGGGTATCTCATATTTTTTTGGATATGTTGGTAGTTGTCAACTACATCTATTCTATCAAAAAGTTCTTGTATCTCTCACAGAATTCGCGCGATAAGGCTGCCACCGAAGTCACGGTGGTTGAAACGCTCGGAGAAATGCCCAAAACTTAAAACTTATACAGTCGCCTCTCGTTAATTCGAAACTCGAAGGACCTATCCAAATATTAGTGTGCGTGTGGACTGTGGACTGAGGGACCACTTATATTTTAATGGGGTTGGTATGATGGTGTTTGGTGAAAATTTAGTAGTAGTAGAGAATTATTATGTAGAAAAATCCTGGAATAAAATAAAAGTGGTCCCTCAGTCCACACGCACACAAATATTACGATTTTACGATTTATCGAGAGTTTGAAATATCAAATGGTCGGAAATATTCGGGAGAAAAAATGAAAGTACAAGGTGTTAAGTAATAATCAACTAATATTTTATTATTTTCATTTTTTTTTCACTTTTCTTCCCACAGGTACTTCCACTTTTTCGATTAAGGACTCATAACTAACGTAAAATTTTAATCTGTACACATAACCAACGGAAAAGTAACTTAACTGAGTGGCAAACAAATGAGGTAATTAACAACAAATGCTCGTGCAACTTTTCTAAAATGTAGGGCATGTACTTGCCTCTTTAATCTCATAACTTTGAATAATCGAATGTTTGACGCCCACGAGTTCGAATTAACGCGTGGTTTTGTTGTGTAGGTAGCTATTGCTTTTTTGTTTGAATTACTAAGTGTTTAAAAATGTATTGATTTTTTTCGAAATAGCAAGAGACCTTCTAGGGAACTCGTGATAACTTCGAATTATAGAGAGGTTCGAATTATCGCAGGTTTGAAATAACGAGAGTCGACTGTACATATAAATATATATACAATATATATGTATAAGTTTCAGATAAGTAGGTATAAAAGCGGTTTGACAGTTTTGGGCATATACGTATATATATATTATAAATTGGCTGCCGATGATTAAGGTCTTAAGCCTTAAGGAAATCGGTCAAGAGCACTCCAAATTGGACATCTCCAAGTGATTATGTTATGAATCATCGTCATGTCAGTAGGTCCGAGAATTGAACACAAAAAATAACTTGTCATACGTGTAAATATGCTCGTATAGGAAGGAAAATGTATTACGTAATGTTAATGTTGGGAATCCGGCATAGGTATACAATTTCTCCGGGAAGATCGTCATGTAGTGTAATTATAACTCAGGTTTATGTATGAATAAGGTTGAAGTACCAATACGTAACATGTTAACAGAGAATATTTATTTGAATCACGATTTTTTGCTCATAATCAATGTCACATATTGGGACAATGAAAATATTAACCATAAAGTTAGAATCCGCGCTAGCGCTTAATAGAGAAAGGAAGCGTGGGAAAGGGAAGCCACCAGTCTTATGACTATTACACGAGTGCAAAAGAGATAGAAAACAATCCCAAAAGCGTACCCATTTTCGAAGTGACATATCAGCCGTATCAGCCTTCTCGACGGAGACTTATTTAAAAGTGTTTTTATATTTAATTATAGTAAGAAGTAAATTTACACAAATAATTAAACCGATATGGTATCGTGTAGTGTAAAGGATTGCCCTATTACCCATCTAAGAAATGACGGCAAACACTCGTTTTACAGGTAAATACCTATGATTTGCCGGTTGATAGTTTTCAAACGATATTTTGTCAATTTAGTAGCATAAATCGTGTAAGTTTTCATTTTCTAGCATTAATTGTTAGTTGTCCTGTCACTGTGCGCTAATAATTTATCACAATAGTTAATATTACAGGATATTTTGTATAAAAATATAAATTGTCACGCTACGCTAGAGCTTGACTAAATATTGAACGACCAATATCGATATTCGTTTGATAAACATACCTAATCAGTCTATTACATTACTATGCCATCATAGTCCCAGATTTTAAATACGAATGCGTATTTAACAAACTTGAAGGACCTTACGATGTTTTGTGAGTTTTTTTGAAAATATACGATTTTTATTATTTCTGTAAAATTTAAGGGATAGGCCAGATAATAAGTTCAGACACGTTTGCAATTTGTAATTCGACACCCTCAATTCACATTGTACTATACAACTTACCTATAGCAAAAAAACGAGGATAAAAAATACCACGTTGTCGATAAAACAGTCAAACATCGATAGATAATTGCTCAAAGCGTTTGATTTTGTTAACCATCAAATATTGTTAAGTAAACTTTATGACCATGGCATAAGAGGATTAGCTCACGATTGGCTTAAAAGCTATCTTAGTGAACGCAGACAATCAACAGAAATAACGAAACTTGTTAATGAAGAAAAAGTGTCTGTTGTTTCTAAGCCAAAATTTAATAATTGTGGTGTTCCTCAGGGCAGTGTGTTAGGACCGCTACTTTTTCTTCTCTATATAAACGATCTGCCAGACATAACAAGGCATAAATGTGTATTATTTGCAGATGATACATCTATACTTTTTACAGGTCGCGATGAAAGAAACTTGGAGAATGACATAAACAACACACTAGCAGATATAATTTATTGGTTAGAAATGAATAATTTAAAATTAAACATTAATAAAACAAAAGCCGTACAATTTAAAACATACCAGAGCAAAAGAATGGTATTAAATATAGGTTACAACAATAATAGGATAGATATAATAAGTTCAACTCCTTTTCTCGGTATTTCGTTAGACGAATATTGTAATTGGAAAGGACATATAGATTTAGTGTGTAAGAAGTTAAACAAATTTGTGTTCGCTTTGAATAGAATAAGAAAAGTTGCTTCCCTGCAAACCGCACTTAATGCTTATCACGGTTATGTTGGTTCTGTTTTACGCTATGGTATCATAATGTGGGGCAACTCTGTTGATGTCGACAAAGCGTTCAAAGCACAAAAAAAAACTATTCGAGCTTTATGTAATGCAGGTAACAGAGAATCATGTAAACCTCTGTTTCAAAAATTGAAAATTCTCCCGTTAGCCTGTGTATACATTTCTGAAATATGTTTATTTGTTAAGAAACATGAAAATTTATTCACAAAAAAATCAGATCTTAACCCTAATGCCAGGAGTATGTATAAAAACAAAATATGCGCTCCTAGAGCAGCTTTAAAATTTTATAAAAATAATGTTGATGGAATGGCTGCCAAAATATATAATCACCTGCCTATAACTTTGTTAGAGCTGCCTACCAAAAACTTTAAAGTGCAATTGCTACAGTGGTTAGCACAGAAAAACTTTTACACAGTTAATGAATATTTTAATCATAAGTTTTAAACATGACGTGCCCCTTAGTGTAGTTAGTTTAGTGTAAACATTTGCATGCCTACTTTTATAAGGTATCAATCATTATTGAGACTAATATCATGTAAACACCTTAAAATGTACATAATGTTTTGGCAAATAAACTTTATTATTATTATTATTCCCTTTATTTTAATATTCTCTTAGGCTAGGTTTTTTACAAAATGTCTATAAAAGTAAAATACAATAAAACATACAAAAACAATACAAAACACATAAACACATTATAAAAAACCTAACCTAGGGTGCCGCCGGCAACGGGGCGGGCCCAAGCTGCCGGTGGTTAAGGCCGCAGAGAGAGGAACCGACGGACTATCCGCGCCGTGTCCAGGATTACTGCCTTCTGCATCTGACCCTTGATCCAGCCATCTAGCGAGAGACTCTTAAGATGTTGGTCGAGACTCTTCGCTATTAAACCGTTCGCTGTAACGACTATCGGGACTATGATCGTCGAGTCAACATCCCACATGGCGGTTATCTCGTGGGCCAAGTCTAGGTACTTACTGGACTTGTCCTTCTCGGCCTTCACGAGATTCTCATCATGGGGGATGGTGACGTCGACGAGCACAGCCCGGCGCTGCGATCGATCTACCAGCACGATATCAGGCTTATTGGCTACAATAGTCCTGTCCGTGATGATAGATCGATCCCAATAGAGCGTGGCACGACCATTTTCGAGAACTGGTGCAGTTGTGTACTTATAGTATGGCACTTCGACGTCCACAAGGCCGTATTGAAGAGCAAGCTGCTGGTGTATAATACTGGCTACGAGGTTATGTCTGTGCAAGTACTCGGTGTTAGCAATCTGAGAACAACCGGAAATAATATGCCTGAGTGACTCACCGGGACGGCGGCATGCCCGACAGATGTCGACCGTACCGTCCTTCAGGATATATTTCCGGTAGTTATTCGTCATGATAACCTCGTCAGCAATTGCACAGGCAAAACCCTCGGTTTCTCCGAAGAGGTCCCCGAATCGTAGCCAGTTCACCGACGCGAGCAGATCTACGTCAGGTCCCGTGAGTGCCTTGTAGAACCGCCCGTGTAGCTCCTTGCTCTTCCATACCGCCTTGCGGTCCTCGGTGCTTAGTACCACAGGTCTGCGCCAGTTCTTTTTTGCCAAGGAGAGCGGCGTGAGGTTTCGGTCTACTGCCACCACATCACGATGCATCCCGCACTCATTGTTAAGAAAATAGTTTCTGAGATTGTACACCTCGTGGTTGTGAAGGTTTTTGGCATTTAGGAAGCCGCGGCCCCCACACTTCCGCGGGATGTACAATCTCATAACTGATGAGCGCGGGTGTAGCATTCGATGTGTGGTAAGCAGTGTACGGACCCTTCGATCCAGGGCGTCCAGCTCGGTCTGAGTCCACCTTAGTACGCCAAAGGAGTATGTGAGTATGGGCATTACCCAAGCGTTGAAGGCGCGCACTTTGTTGCCTCCTGACAAAAGACTGTTAAGTACTTTTGTGAGCCGGCTGAAAAAGCGCTCCTTCACCGCCTGTCTAATTCCCATATCTTCAATACCCAAAGACTGTGACATACCAAGGTATTTATAGGTTTCTGCTTCCGAGATAGATCTGAACGACATTGTCTCAGAAAGCTGTAAATTTGTTGAATTTACTACTTTCCCCCGCTGCACATGCATAACCGCACACTTATCGACACCAAACTCCATATTGATGGCACTACTGAAAACTTCTGTGGTTCGCAGTAGTTCCAACAAGTCTTGGTTATTTGGCGCAAATAATTTGAGATCATCCATGTACAGAAGGTGAGAAATGACTTCACCCTCTCTCCGAAGCCGGCAACCTAGTCCTGAATCCTTCAGCAGGGTGCTAAGGGGATTCAGAGCTAGGCAGAACCATAAAGGACTCAGACTGTCACCCTGGAATATTCCTCGCTCGATCCTTATGAAGTCCTGCGGGCCAGAGGGGTCATCTCCGCCTCCTGGTTGACGAAGGACTGTGGTCCACTGCCCCATACACGCGCCGAGAAAGGATCTTAAAGCTGCATCAACTTTATACAGCTCCAAGACCCTCTTCAACCATGAATGGGGCACCGAATCATAGGCCTTCTTGTAGTCAATCCAAGCGGCGGAGAGGGCCCCTTTGTTACGCCGGACTTGCTGGCAAATGGTCATGTCGATGAGGAGGAGCTCTTTAGTACCACGGGACCCAACCCTACATCCATTTTGAGCAGAGACCAGAACATTGTTCGCAACAATGTGCGTGTTAATTTTTGCTCTCAAAATGGATGTAAGGAGCTTGTAGAGTGTAGGCAAGCACGTGATGGGTCGGTAGTTTTTCGGTTCCGTGGTATTATTATTATTATTATTATCTGTTGTAATAGGCAACTCTATTCCTGACCACACTTAGACAAAGGGTTTAGCAGCCTTACCGAACAAGAGGTGCCTTTCCCCACGGATGAGGTCAATATTTTAGGTGGTGTACTAGCAGGACCTAAGAATACTCCATGCTTAATATCAGCTCTAGATCTTCTTTTGTTTCAGAGTTATTCAAGATAATGTAAAATATACAGGGTGTCGTTGAAAGTGGCATATTTCGTAAACTGTTCAAGTTAGATCAACCAAACAAAATTGTGTTTGATAACAATAAAATAAACTACAAAATGCATATTTTTAACTTGCATCTTGTCCTTATTTTTCATAATTAAAAAGGTTTCTTGTTTTTTTTCCATATTTTTTTTTAATTCACGCGGAGGTACACCTACAAAAAAAATATGCATACATAGCCACTAATGTCCACTGTATATATAAATAAAAATATTTCCGTAAATCATCGTGCGTCATGCCAAAAAAAATTTTTTTTTAGAAGTAGTCGTTACTGGCACACAAATAAAGTACCAGTGCAGTGTGAACATAAGTTAGTGTGTAGATATACAATCTCTCGACACTTACCGCACAAAATATCATTGACGTAAATTGACTCATTAGTACATTTGCTTTATAAAAGAGAGATAAACATTTGACACATAGTATTGTTTTCGACATTTGATTTGTTGCATTTTCTGTTGGAAAGTGGAAAAAATTAAGTGTAAGTCTTGTGAAAAAACGTTAAAAAATATATGTGGAAAGAAAAAATGCATACAAACTGGACAAGAGGCAGATTTATATAGCAAATGCACTAATAAGTCAATTTACGTCAATGATATTTTGTGCGGTAAGAGTCGAGAGATTGTATACCTACACATTAACTTATGTTCACACTGCACGGGTACTTTATTTGTATGCCAGTAACGACTACTTCTGAAAAAAAATTTTTTTTGGCATGACGCTCGATGAGTTACGGAAATATTTTTATTTATATATACAGTGGACATTACTGGCTATGTATGCATATTTTTTTTGTAGGTGTACCTCCGCGTGAAATAAAAAAAAAATATGGAAAAAAAACAAGAAACCTTTTTTTAATATGAAAAATAAGGACAAGATGCAGGTTAAAAATATGCATTTTGTAGTTTATTTTATTTTTATCAAACACAATTTTGTTTGGTTGATCTAACTTGAACAGTTTACGAAATATGCCACTTTCAACGACACCCTGTTTATTTTACATTATCTTGAATAACTCTGAAACAAAAGAAGATCTAGAGCTGATATTAAGCATGGAGTATTCTTAGGGCCTGCTAGTGCACCACCTAAAATATTGACCTCATCCGTGGGGAAAGGCACCTCTTGTTCGGTAAGGCTGCTAAACCCTTTACGCACACACTTGCGTTTCGTTTTTGGTTACGCTTTTAATCGTTGTCAATCATTCTTTGTCATCTTAGTTCTGTGATATTAACACTCATCCTAATAAATGTCAGCCTGTCTTAAAAGAATGCAAATACCTAATTCAGTTTCATCAATAAAATACAATTTAATTTATTAATAACTCTATAAATGTCACAATAATAATTATCATTCATAATAAGAATTTTGAAAATTTATGATTATTAATTAATCAAAAAGTTTGAAAACAGTAGTTAATTGCCACTATTTAACAACAATAGAAACAATAACTATCCGAATGAAAATAATTGTTAATTAAACATAAACCAACCTAATACCTACCTACCTAATTTAGATATAAGCTAATTATTTCAGAGATGGGATATAAAGCATTAAAGTTACATGTATATATTTATCATCGTTTAAATGCTCTAATAGTTGATTTTATCTTATCGATGGCAACTCAAACTATGATGACTAGTATTGGTACAGCGTCGGGTAGTAGTACTTCCACCTTATTTGATTAAATATAAATATTTGGTACAGTTACTGAAGCCAATTCGTATTAACTTATGTATTAAACGAGTTATTCATCTTAAGTTGTAAGTATATGTAAGTTAGGTACATATATGTTCAAATAGTGACACGAATACCTGTCAGCGGAATCGGTATGTTTTTGCCAATTCGTTACATATTAACATACAGTTATGTCTCGATGTCCGTCGTCAGAAAAACTGGTCCCGCCGCAGTTTAGACCTAATGAGTGTTCCCAGTTTGACACTTTTCGTTTTGTAACCCAATGAGTGACAGTAGCAAGCTCAGATAATATTTCATACTTGAAGAATGGTGAACCTATCCCTCTAGCCCTTTGCAACCGAAAAGTCGCGAATTGCTAACTTAATAATGAACTCTATTGACTTTTTTTAAAATTGACAATTAACCGTAATTAACTGTCACGATCGTATCAACCCGGGTGTAAAGGGGAGATCTTTTCCAGTTAACTTTTGAGTAGATGAGCGGAGAACGTGAAATTCTCAAAAAATGTACTTACATTTGTTGTTCTTTACACAGGAAGATTGTATAGACATTTCATTTTTTGTTATCCTGTTGTTTTTTTGTATTCCTGTACATTTTTAGTAGCGAAAGGAAAGTTTCAAACAATCATGGGACATTTTGGGAAATGTGTTGCATCTTGTAATCTTGTTCAGCATTATTGACTCGACCAGCCTACCAAATTTTTATCAATATTGAAGACGTGACTCTAAAATACATTTTTTTTTTAGAAATGCTCTTCTACAGACAGAATTACACCACATTTGTCACCTATGAAACGATCGAAATAGGACAAAGATGAAAACAATGACTTTCATCGTGACGTTCAATCAAACCTACTGTAGTCGGGAGCCAAGGAACTGCATGGTGTCACATGACATGAGCATTCCTTTATAAATAGGAAGATTCACTGTTTTGGCGGTAAAAACGTAAAAAAATTCGATGTTTTCCGAGGGTCAGTCGACACAATTCATCTTGTTTGCCAACCTAACGCCATGAGTTAGTTACTTAAATTTGTTAATTATTAAAATTATGTACATACTTACTTAAAATAGGCAAGTAATAATAAACAATCTTTATTAAAATGTCTCTGAATAACAATGTAATTTATCCATTGTACATACTTTTTATCTTAATTGCTACACAAAATATAATAATTGGTGTCGAATGTGGCTTATCGGACAGAGATGAAACAAGATGAACCCGTGCTAGCCAAAATTGCTCATAACGATATCCAATTACTTATAAAACCTTATTTTAAGCACCGTAGAGTCTATAGTAAATGCATTTTTCATGTCGGCTCTATCTAGACTTGAATTTGGATATTTATTACAATTAACCTGTTTTAGACTTGAATGTAATTAACGAAATTTCATCTTTTAAACTTTTACAAAATACATGTTATAAACACTAGGCATATTAAGAAATTGCCAAATTATACTACTATTTTGCATGAAGATTTAAGTTAAGATTCTATTATCCTATGCAAAAGGCCCTAGATTTCTAATATAAAACTGGTCACATTAAAAATGTAAATCGAAATCCATCCACTGCTAGACTTAGTTTATAATGTAGGTATTCATTTAATAGCATCTAGAGCTATTACCGACTGCTTTCTCCAAATTAAAAACCAGAGATTAAATAACTCAATGCGCCTTGCATATTATGCAACTATTGGTTTTCCTTATTGGAATACGCCTTACATAAACCATTGCCAGTAAAATCCGAAAAAAATATAACCAAACGTAAGAACTTGCATTATTTCATAAATCATAATCACGCACTTACACCTTGAGCTCACATACAGGTGTAGTGAGAAATTACTTGCCTTCGGAAACGTTCGTAAACACATGCTGTTTCAGGCAGTGTCACCGAGTCTAACTGAAGTAGCATGACAGCTATTACTGTCAGTCTCAGTGAGATAGACTGAAACAGCATGACGTTGACGAACGTTTCCGAAGGCAAGTCACTACATCTGTACATTTTTACTTACAATTATCAACCTAAAAATAAATCAAATATGTGTCAGAGACAATAACTTCTATTAAAAGTCGGCCATATTTATTTACACTCTTTTCAGATTGTACTCGCGAATGGTAGGTATAAACTTGGAGGATTCAGTAGGTATAAATATTATGTACCTATCATAAACACCCCGACAGTCGACATGTCATGACCTAATTTTTGATACCCTCCTGTCAACTTTATTGCTATGACATTATGATTTCTGTTTTTAAATTCAACCAAATTTTAAGAAACCTGGATAGGCCATGTAATTGTCTAAAACTCTAATTAAAGAGGTACCTATATCATGTCTCTATCAGATTGTATAAATGTAAATATAGTTTGGTTTCACTTATTTGAGGAACATACAGAGAGAATCATACAGCCTCTTTCTTAGACTATGTTATTAACTCAAAAAAGTAGTATTTCTGTTCGTACTGTTATTGCCAAATTTGTTTTGCCAGACTTTAGTTTTGATAGAGCCAGCAGTAGGTAGTTTGAAATTTCATAAACTCTGATGCTAAAATTATGTATGATGAACCTTGATGACTTAACCAATATATAGTTAGTGTAGGTAGGTAGGTAAACGCCACATTTTACTTTGTAACTTAAAAAAAAAACGATAATACAGTTTTAGCCAATTGTAGAAAAGCCTACGCTCCGTTCCGTACTCAATCATAACAAAATATGAAATAACATTTCGATGCAAGTGCAAAAAAATTTTTTTTCGACGAAGGTGAAAGTTGGAGCCCGAGTGAAACGAGGGCGACACGAAAAACTCGACTAGAAACGAAAAATCGCTAAGTAACCTCTCTATAAATTTATAGGTACTACTACTACTAATACTAGATACTAGAATTACCAATATTCACGCGTTCGTAACCGACGTATATTTAAATATAATAATGCGTTTATAATTAAAGGAATTCATTATGATTTGCGGTTTGGTCTATTCATGCATCTTCTTACTCTTAGTCATTCCTTCGCATCGATGACTCGATACGAGTACAATTGCAAAGTAGACAAGTACTCGACCACGAGTGATTTTAAATTTAGATTTCAGTCATTACTTCCGTATGTGTGATGGTTGTGACCGCTTGACCACAAATATTACTGCCAAAAGGTCTGTAGGCTTAAGGTGCATTCAGACCAAACGAGCATTCGCTTTTCTATCCCCCACTCTACGAAATCATCGAATCACGTTTTGTGTAACGATCGAATTTCGTAGAGTAGGGGGTTAGAATAGCGAATGCTTAGTCTGAATGCACCTTTATGATGGTATGTTTAATCGTTGTTGCCGTCAGGTTCTAACAAGTAGGGTAAGTTGTGGATGAATGACACAACTAAATTTCAAACCATTGTTTCTCTGGTGTTTTTGAAGTTACGAGTGAGATATTGTGTTCGAAGATAAACAATTTAGTTGGCTATCGAATCGCATTCTTGGTTTCTACTTATTTTCAATAGTATATGTGTTATACAACTTTAAACAAAAAAAGAGATTTGTTTCATTGTGTCCTCATGCATGTATTCAATGAAACACCTGAATTTTTACATTGAAACAGATGTAATAAATCCAATGAACTATGAAACAGACTTAACCAACATTGGAACTGTGTTATGTGAAACATATATATAAGTACGCTTGCAATGAATACAAAATAAAGGAAAGTTAATTAAAACGGTAGGCAGGAGTAGGTTTAGTTTAGTAGGATTCCAATTCGTTAAATGATTAATAATACCACTGAAAGATACATGAATCCGAAAGACTGTTTCATTGTATACAATCCAAGTTTCATTGTAACTTAACAATGTCGTCGATAACTGCGACATATTGCAAAAAAAGTTATGTTTTATGTGTCCTCGTAGTATGACTACAACCCAGTCGAACGTGGGAGGGTCCTGGGCATCTCCACGATAGATATCATACACTTTGTGACAACATAAATATCATGTTGTTTTATTGTGTACGTATGTTTTATTGTTAAACATATTACTTAAACTATTGCCATCAATGAAACATTCAACTTTTTAAACTGTCCTATCTCAGCCAATTTGAAAGTTAAAAATCGTATATTTTGCCATATAATAGACTAATAGTCATCATTCTTTATGGTGTGTAAAAAAGTGGCTAAAATTCTGAAAATTGCGTATATATTCTTAAAATGTTTTTGAAAAAAGTGTATTGTTTCAATGTGTACTAATAAATAGTGTTCAGTGAAACACCGTGAGCTGTTTCATTGTAAACAAAAAATATCACGGGTAACCAACATTGAAACAGAGCTACATGAACAGTACCCAAATAGGTTATTATATATTATGTGGTTGTTCTTAGTAAAAAGTACTAATTCTTGGGAAGATTAATTTATTGACAAATCTTTATGTTATTGGCGCTTTCAGCAACCGAAAAATTTTATGAAAACAATGACATATGAATACAATATGTAGTAACGGAATATTTTAAAAGATAAAAAATATGTTTTATGACCACTATTACTACGCATATAATTTTACGAAATAATGAATATATAATTATACTAGTCACCAAAAAATATTAAAAATGTACTAAGTACTTAGACTCTCTTGTACCACCCGGGTTTAGCTACATAACCAGGTATTCACCAGCAGGAGCTAAAGTGACCATTTTATTGTACATATAAAATTAGTCACTCTAGCTACTGGCCAGTGTTTAAACCTAGGTTATACAAGTGGGCCTTAATAGGTTAATAATGCGATGCTAAACATGAAACATGTTTAAATGAACAGTCTCATAGAATAGTAACCTTTTGCAATTTCACATTTGGTGTACAATAAAACTATACAGTACACAACGAAACATGGACCTGTTTCATTGTACATTACATAAAAATGTTTCATTGTGAGACACCAGGGTATTATTTTAAACTAAATAAAAAAACGAGGCCATAATTTGAACTAATTTTATAAGTTTTTAGCTTAAGATGAACTTGAATATATATACAATACGACAAAAATATAAATACTACCAAACTATTCTCTGTATTCTTGCAAAAAATTACGAAATATAAATAAAAATTGTTACTTTTCCTGGTTCAATTCGCTTCGAAGCATGTAGCGACGTGCTCCTTCTGCGATCGTCTCTCGCACCCTGGGGAGTTGTGGAGGGTCCCTAAGCTCGTCCTTGTTTGATAGACGGGGCTAGCCGTTAAGGTCAGGTTTCTGAGATATCGCAAAGTTTCATTGTGTCCGTTTGTGTCAATGTTCCACAACGAACCCTATGTAAATGCGAAAGTGACGCGTAGCACGATAAATAGATAAAACCAGATCATCATCATAAGCCACCTGGAAAATTCATGATAAAATTGATATATGTACTAAAATATAGATACATCTCTCTCATTACTTCGTTGCTCGATAGATTACAAGCGAAAATAAACAAATAATTAAATGCTCGTCAGGCCCATGGTCCTACCCGTAGAACTTATTATTATCGAACAAATTTTAATTGTATTAAATTAGAAAAGAATTGCATTTTGTTTTGACTCTTTAAAATTTTCGCACAAACTGAAATCAATTTTGTATCCTGCAGAATAGGTAAAAGTTTCAATAACAAATTTTTAATATTTTTCTTGTACGGCTTGGCCTTAGGCACTGGTCCCACCGCGAGCTACTAAGCTGTGAACTATCGGCTATAAACACGAACAAAAGATACGTACTCCCGTGTAAGGCACTGGTCACTATATCCTCATAATCTAAAAAAAATATGATGTTACATTATAGTTCACCAAGATGTAATATTACGTGGCACAAAGTTCTTTGATCGCAATGAGTAACTAAATACGTGCGAGATGACAGCTCGCGGATGTCACGGAGTACTGCGCGTACGCAGCGATGACTAATTTCCACGCATAGTCAATAAGAAGGCATTAGGCAGAGCCGTCGGCCAAGTCCGGAGAAAATGTTCGGTTTAGAGGTTTCGTAACCTTCGTAACGTAATCTGCGGCCTACGACTGGCTGGAGTTTACCGTTTCTTGGTATGACACTTCACTATAATCAACATCATCATTCTTAGTCCGCGATCGCCCTCTGCAGGCTAGACCCGCTCGCCACCCATCCCAATCTTAGGCACAATTGCTTAACTGTGGTGACCAGCTGCCACTTTTATTTTCCATAGAAATAAAAATCAACTAAAATTTCAAAGCAAACAAGAAGGGGAAGAATATGGCGTATTCAAAGAAGTCTTCGAGTACGCCACCCATCCCAATCTTAGGCACTGGTCTCACTGCGAGCTACTAAGCTATGAACTATCGGCTATAAACACGAACAAAAGATACGCACTCCCGTGTAAATAAAAGAGACACGGCGATACTCGCCCGGCGGTGATAGCTGATAGCTGGGCGAGTATCGCCGTGTCTCTTTTATTTACACGAGAGTGCGTATATTTTGTTCGTGTTTATAGCCGATAGTTCATAGCTTAGTAGCTCGTGGTGAGACCAGTGCCTTACGCTAGTTTTAAATTCAGAAGCGACCCGCGATCTCTCTTATATCAACCTGTCCCTGGAGCATATACATAAATATTAGTTAAAATGTGACTGGAATATTGCATTTTATAGATGCCCTTGACAAATTCCTAAAAAATACTTAGTCTTCGTGTAATTGGCAATCGTCAATATATTTTATTTTATATATAATTTAACCTTTGCACCAATATGCGAGTGCAAGCCGGATGGATAGAAAGTAAGTCCGAGTTAGTAATGCGGCGGCATCTCAAGGTAAGTATGCTGTATTATCTTTGTAGAATCATTAATCATCGGTGTTAAACATTTAACAATTCTTTCACATAGGGAGGTTCAAGATTTTTTTCTGAAAACGATGTCAAGGATAGGGCGAAGTGGAGGAGAAAAATAAAGAAGGCTGACCCCACCACCATGTGGGATACATAGCCGGGAAGAGAGAGAGAGAGAGAGAGGGAGGTTCAAGAAATTCACGAACTTGGCCCTGTTTTGACAATCGTTCTTCTTCGTGGGAAATACGAGTGTAGTACCTAATGATTATATGATTATTTGCTTATTTACATTAAGAAATATGTGGGAGATGCATGCACTTGATTGTGGGTGTGGTTCGAAGTTCACCCTCTTTATATACAGAATTGCGGATATTGTACCCTCTATGTGAAAAGGTCGTAAGACCTTTATAATTGCTGGTGATTTCATAACGTTTTCGTCTTAAAGTAGGGATGATTTTCCACGGACGTTGATCAGATAAATCCGGGAATGAGCCAGTATGTAGTACCATAGATCAGAGAATACTAGGTAGTACATACTTGTGGTAATTTACCTATCACTAAATAAAGTTAAAACGATCATGGGATGGGATAATCTTAGTGCCACGCCAAGGTCAATTTAGCACATAGGCCCTAAACTAATAAAATTTTGTAAGTTCAAAGCCTTTTTATTCAATTGATGAATTTTTAAATCACACCGATTAAAATTAGTTATTTTATATTTATGCAAATAATCGATTCTGAAGAAATTTTTATCAATTATGAACGTACTGTTTATTTTACTTGTACTGTAATTTTTTAGCCTGGCAATAGAATGTCCTTGAACAGAAAAGTGACACTTTGATCCCTCCTAGCAGGGAAGAAAAGACCCGTATTCGAATAGGTGGTGTGAAAATATATTCTTGGTGCTGTTACCACACGGCAGACACATACTAGATTAGTTTTTCAAAATAAAAATTGCCATTTAATATTGAGGAATGAGGATAGTTCAATTACAGTTAAACTACAATGCGATGCACGTCATTTATGCCTCATGACAGTTATGACCTAGTAATTCCCGTCTACTCAGAATGATAAATTCTTCACGTCAAACCCATTTAGGTTCCCAGAACTGCATACAGACGATCCACTGTTGAAACACTTACAAACATACAAAATATATAAATATCCTTATTAATAACACAATAAAGTCTAATATCGCTGGGATCCCACAAATCATGTTAAACTTTTCCCTTTAAAAAGTATGCCAAGGACTGCAGGATACATCGAGATCACGGCATTTTGTTGGTGCTAAAAATATGTCAACAAATATATTCGTTACGCCTCTGACTTATGTTCTAAAATGTGTACATGTTATTAGACGTGGATTTATATTAAAGATGTACCTTTTTCTTAAGGAATAAGACTTAATTTGGCTTGAAAGAAGGAATTATGAAGGCCTGCTAATAAGTCATTTCACTTGATTACAGGGTATCCATACGATTCTTAGGAATTACGGATTGCCAGATGAAGCAAAATACAGTCGCTTCTTTGAAAATCGTTCTTATCATTTGGTCTTAAGACTATTAGTATTGTTTAAGTTTGTGATTATTAAGTTTGTTTGTTCTTGAACATTGATGGTGCTGTTAATATCTGAAGTCCTATGCCTTTATGCCGTATGTAGACACAAGATAATTATTTTAAATTCTTAGGTACTCGATACAAAGACCTTTTAAAGGCTATATTCACAAAATTGTATTCTTATTGATATATACTGATATGTAAGAGTATTGTTTGATAAAGTTATGTGTGTATTCTATTAATTTAGTGTATTTTAATTCTTTATATTCATTGTGCATCGTGTGAGTTTGTCTATCTAATCTTTCGGTTCTCCACTCACTCTCTCAAAGGTTAGCTGGAAGAGATCCCTTATAGGGATAAGTTCGCCTTTTTACCTAAACTTCTGTATAACTGTTTTTGTAACATATTCTGTGTACAATGAAGTGATTTACTACTACTACTTTAGTATGATATAAGTTGTGAGTATTACATTATATACACAATGGAGAAATAAATAGGAATAAAATGTATAATTATAACACAGAAGTTGGTGTAGTCTAAACATGCATTTATCGCAATTCTACGTTCTCACGCATTGCATGTATGGATTAACACATTCATATATTCTAGATGTTTCCATGTATATAGCGTGATATAGATATACAGTGGCCACCAGCCACGGTGCTCAAAAATATCTGGGTGCTTAGACAAGTTGCCAATCGCTAGCGCTTAGTCGTCAATCGTAAACGAAAAGCAGCTAACTGTCTTTGTCGCACTAATATAAAAGAGTGACAGAGAGGGAAAACGATGATGCGCTACTAAGCGCTAGCGATTGGCAACTTGGCTAAGCATCCTAAACATGCACTCTAAAGGTGCGTTCAAACTAAAAGAGCATTCGCTGTTCTAATCTCCCACTCTACGAAATTCGATCGGTACACAACACGTGATTGGTTGATTTCGTAGAACGGGCGCTAGAACAGCGAATGCTCTTTTGGTTTAAACGCACCTTAAAGGTGCATTCAGACCAAACGAGCATTCGCTATTCTATCCCCCACTCTACGAAATCAACGAATCATGTTTTGTGTAACGATCGAATTTCGTAGAGTAGGGGGTTAAAATAGCGAATGCTCGTTTGGTCTGAATGCACCTTAACGACATGACAATAGAAAGCCTGTTAAGATATTTGTGAGCAGACTTGCCGCTGCCATATATCTGATGCCGAGTGTACATGAATAACAGTGTACAGACTATATGAATTCACACGGAATAATAAAAACAGTTTTTTCTGTTCTGTGATTCATATACAGGGTGGTCCAAACCTTGACGTCAAAATTTTTTTTTAGGTTCCCTACGTCATGGGCTATCAGAATATACCCCATGTATGTTAGCCGATTTTTTGTAGTTTTCGAGTTATGAATTTTTGAAAATTTTTTTTTTGAGAAATTCTGGAATGAAGAAAAATATTGATAAAAAAAAACTATTGGGTTTTTTTAATATTTTCTTTCTGTGAAAGTATTACTACAAATAAAGCATTTACTGACAAAAAAATTTGCGTCCTCACTTTGATACAAGTAGGATAAAAAATACAAAATTCAAAATTTTACGTTAAAAATGCATGAAAATAGCATTAATGTACTTAAATAAAAAAAATAAAACGTATCTCAAGGATTTTTGGTAATGTAAAGACTGCCCTAGACCTTAAACCTTCGTAAAAGTAAAAAAAAAGTTATACTTAATAATGAGGATTATTCGGAGTAGTCGGTCAAATAAACTTAAAAAAAACTTCTAAATTTTTAATTTAAAAATAAAGTGTAATTTCGTCTGTTTTGTTGTTCTTATCAATAAACAAAGACAGAAAATACCACGAAAACTCAATTTGTGTAGTTATTCAAGTAATTTTTTACTACTTTAAAATTTTAAGTTTTTTTAATAGTAGTAGTAGTTTATTTGACAGACTACTCCGAAAAATCCTCATTATTAAGTATCACTTTTTTTGGCTTTTACGAAGGTTTAAGGTCTAGGGCAGTCATTACATTACCAAAAATCCTTGGGATATGTTTTATTTTTTTATTTAAGTACGTTAATGCTATTTTGATGCATTTTTAACGTAAAATTTTGAATTTTGTATTTTTTATCCTACTTGTATCAAAGTGAGGACGCAAATTTTTTTGTCAGTAAATGCTTTATTTGTAGTAATACTTTCACAAAAAGAAAATATTAAAAAACCCAATAGTTTTTTTTTATCAATATTTTTATTCATTCCAGAATTTATCAAAAAAAAATTTTCAAAAATTCATAATTCGAAAACTACAAAAAATCGGCTAACATACATGGGGTATATTCTGAGAGCTTATGACGTGAGGAATCTAAAAAAAATTTTTTGACGTCAAGGTTTGGACCACCCTGTATAGGCTGGACCAATGATAAATGCATTTTAAAAAAGGAGATCGAGACAAATGTGAAATTATCACTGGCTCATCCTATACTCGTACCTAAGTTGGGAAAAAATCGCATATCGTTGATTAGGGCAGATTAAGTCTTTAGGGTAACAAAAAAGACTAGAGCTACAACCGTACCGTACCGTAACCGTAGTAGGTCAAAATATTATGATAGGCAACCAAGTTTTCTTGATACTTCTCTATTATGTAAGTATTTATTGTCAATGTTTTCTATAATCTCTATTTAAGCTCAATTCTACTCAATGTAGTAAACGCACCTACTTTAAATGATAAATAAATAATCATACACTAGTACAGAAAATGAACAGTATATTGACTTGACTTTTCAGAGGTCGCACTACGCAATACGTTTTTGTACGATTTTGTCTCGTCAGTATTCGTAGG
>JALPQI010018368.1:0-23752 GCA_025490895.1 Thaumatotibia leucotreta
AGAAATATCAATATTAACAACAGACATGTGACGTTAATTTGATAGAAGCCTCCACTCGACAAAATTGAATAGAACGGACTTTGACGAGTTAAATATCATTTACATTAAGTATAGGTAGGTACGCAATTTCAATATTTTTACTTCGGTGTGTTTTACCCCTTCAACTAAAAAATATTTTTATAAAGTTTATGAATTTTTAGTTTGTCACTTTATTTAGTTAGATTGATAAAGAAAGAATACCTATTGTCTACAATTAAGTTTGAAATGTTTTGCAGTTATAATGTAACCCGAAATGAGATTGTTAGGGTTTTTTAGACCTTCCCAACGTGCAAAATAACTCGCAATGCTCGTACGAATCTCTACAATATAATGAGGGGTAAATAATATCGTCGCTACCTTTTAATACAAAAAACCAGGGACCGAAACCGCCATTTTACCAACACCTCGAAATAGTCTAATATTTTAAAATGTTTTCAACTCTTTATTGACTTGCAATTTATATATCGAAGAATCAAAATAACCGTTCTTTTTGTATAGAGAAAATAACGGTTCTGGTCCCCGCAAAAAACTGTTGCATTACCATTCAAACATTACATCCACACACGTACTTAAATTTTAACCCGTTTATTGATAAACGGTTCCTAATTTAGCAAGCCGGTAAGTATCGTTTGTCCCTATAGAAATAAGACTGAAAGGGACAAAATACTCATTGGGTTGCTAATTTAGGAGACGAGACGTTTACGAATAAGGGTGTAGGCATTTTATGTGGCACACTGTTTCATAGACAGACGTTTCATAGAATTTCGTTTCACAGAAATTTGTTCATATATTATTTGGATCATATACTTTCTGCTCCAATATTATTGTTTCATAGACTATTCAATTGTTTAAAACATGTTTCACAGACATTCAGTTCCGTGTATATTGCTATCTAACTTTTTTACTTTACAAAGTAACCAAACACTAGAATTACATTTCATGTATTTTTGTTTTGTAGGCACTTATTTCATAGATTGTTGTTTTATAGTTACTAGTTTATATAATATTTAGTTCCACTATTTACTTTATTGCATAGTGATATTCTTACCAAATGAGTCATATTTCATGTAAGTATTTTGTTTCTTATACACTGATTCGCCCTCCCTCTAAAAAAACCAAACTGCTACCAGAAAAAGTAGGTAGATTGTAGGCAAAGTAGGTTAGGTAGGGTAGGTTAGGTTAGTTAGCTTTTCAATCTATTCTAGCCTCGAAACCTAACCAATCCAAGTAATAAATCAGGGTAAAACCGACTTGGATTGGTTAGGTTTCGAGCGTAGTTTCGCGGATAAATAAAATACCTACTTACTTTTAATTAATTGATTACGTATCGTCATCTTTGCGAAACCAAAAAAGGGGGGACGGGGGGGCGAAGCAAATTTGTAGCTCCCCTGCTCTAACCTGGATAGGTTCGTTAGGTACCTTTTATCCCTTAGAGCAGAAATAGAAGCCCCGCGCAGCGGGGCTTCGTCGACCGGTTCCCAGGTCTAAATTGTTTACTAAAATTCTTTGGACAAAGGTATTTCTTTTGTATTGGTATAATGGTATGTAATGATAATTCTATAGTTTAATTATGACTGAATAAAAAATATTAAGTTTGATACAATGACAAACAACATTCTATGAATATTCAGTTTTTGAAACAACTGTTCTAGACAAAAAATACTATACGAATTAATAATATTTGATTGAATACGCTATGAAATGAAATTCTAAGAACTACATATCTGAACAATAAAAAATATACAAAACCAGATTATACAATGTAAGAGCTCTGAAAAATGATCATTCTATGAAATGAAAATACGAGAAACATTTTCTATGAACCAATATTCTGCGAAAATGTTGTCTATGAAACAACGTACAACCGCATTTTATCTATAGAGACCCTCAAACATCATTCGGAACTACAGTATTGGAGTCATAAATGCCATTATTGGCGTTGTTGAACTTCCTTTCTCCAGTGACAATTTGGTGGAGCTGATTCTCAAAGTTGTGGTCTCCGTCCACCATCAGCTTTTTGATCAGACTTCGTACCAGGATAATCAGGTATAGCTGGAGACCTGCAACAAGTAGTTGGATATCAGTTATTGTTCATGTTCCTACTCGAAATCAACGTGTTTACAGTATTTTCTATGAACTACGCGCGACACGTGTGCTTTTAAATACACGTGAGTCTAACCGTTTCATTATATTTATGAGTGCCTTCAGAAACCAGAACCTGATAAATTGTTAGAAAAGATAATGTACGCTATTCGGTCTGATTTAGATCGAACCCTTGAGTTTTTATTATGTATTTAAGCAAAAACAATAAGCTAATATTAAATTAAGATATTTATGAATTGACGCCGCATGGTGACAGCCGTAAGAATATCATCGAAAATCTTCCCGTGGGTATCCTAAGAATTAACACGTTCACTGCGGCTTGAGGTAAATCCGCCCCAAGCTCGACTAAACGCTGGTGCGGGGCTTTACTTAGAGCTACCTTTGAGCTATATTTGATGTATTTTTCGGCATTGGATATCTTATTTACGGTATATTAATATACATTATTGCTACCTATCTGTGTTCGACGCCCACTTGCGAGTAGGTATTAGTATATACTCGTATATACTTATATTAGAAATATTATAGCACTACGTTGTCCACGATTTGATTTGTGCGACCACTAACAAATGATGTCATCTTTGATAAAAATCCTCAAATGGCTAGCGTTGAAAAGGTTATCATCATCAGCCTATATCAATCCACTGCTGGACGTAGGCCTCTAATATTAGGGTAATTATGCGATTGGATGGACTCATTAGGAGGTAAATGCCTACAATCGCCACGCTGGGCAAGCGGATAGGCGACCGCAGTAGTGTGTCCTCTCAATCCATTCGTCGACTTTCACGGGCAGTTGGGTCATCATCATTTCAGCCGAAAGACGTCCACTGCTGGACATAGGTAGGACACATCATCATTTCAGCTCAATGATCGCCAATATGACCGGTTCTATATGCTGCTTGCCTCCAGCGGGTGCCCGCGACCGTGACCAGGTCATCGGACCATCTTTCCGTATTCCGGTACGTGGTCGCCAGTCCAGCAGTTTCTGATTCCATCGGCCATTTGATCTTCTAGCAATGTGCCCCGCCTACTGGCACGTGCCTAAGTCTAGCAATTCTGAAGAGTTAGGTGTGACAAATGTATTCTTACTGCCGTTACCATACGACGGACTCTCGCTGAGTATGAGATGTAGAAAAGAACATGTATTGGAACTCACATAATCCAGCGAAGGTGAGCGATATGGTCTCTAAGGCCAACCGCATCCACATTTCAGACGCATCTAACAGCTGCACAAGCACTGAAGCCACCGTAGATACTATCGCGAAGTAGTAGAATATCTTTACGAAGAGAAGGTGTTTCTGGAAAGGACATTCATTAGATTAGATTAGATTATTCAGTCAGAAACAATACCAGCAGGCTTATGATGGTTGGTGGATGATGATGGATGGTGGCTCTAACCATGCAAGTGCGAAAGTGACGCGTAGCACGATAAACGGTAAACGCGTGACCATGATAAGCTACCATACAGATTGTGCTTGAGTCAATTGTAAATAAGTATTACAGACTAACAATTAACTGCACAAAGCTTTTCAAAATAAAAAAAATAAACTAAAAATAAGATGCAAAACAGTATATACAATGTTTATCAATGTCAAATGAATAAGTACATAACTTAAAATAATAAGTATCTATGCAAAAATGGAATAATTAATAAGTGCTATTAGTTTAGTTATCCGCAGTTCATTATTTTGCGAAGTCATCGGTGCTGTAGTAAACATCCTCTAAAATGTTTCAATTTTATACTGAAAATTTTAGGAGACTTTGGTAGGCATTTCATTAAATGTACTAATGGATTGGCTTGATTTAGGGACAATAGGACACGAAAAAGGGAACATTCATAGGTTAAATGCCTTTGAATGTTCTTCGCATCAATGTTTCCTTAACAGAAATGGTGAGGAAGGGAAAAAGTGAATACGTATGTATCTGTGTTAGTCGACTGTACTATCCGATAGAAAGCACAAAGGAACCCCACATCAAAATATACATATTATTAAACTGTATTTATATAACTCAGTAAATAATGCCGATAAGGATTCGACGAAATGACTCATAGTTATTTTTCATACCAAAATTGGTAGATATCTTATAGGTAAACATTATAATCAATGCAGGAAAATCATCTCCATGCTGGCTATTAACTAAAGAGTGGATTGTATTTTTTAATATTTTTTCAATCGATTTGTTATGTGGATTAAGGATGAATCAACCTGGACCGGAACCGGTACGTTCTATCGTGAAGTAATGCCGTGAAGTTTTCTACAAACCTTGACAATGATATGCTTACGGTGATTTTAATAAATCTTGTAATTTAACGGAGTCATTTAGAACTTATGCATCTACTCGTACTAGATAAGCTCAGAACCTTAAAATGTCAGTGCTAGAAAACGTATGGTGATCAATGAAAACTTTGCTTACTTTACTAACCTCAACTGCTTGTAAGATTTAATTATTTCATCTTATTATTCACTTCAATATACAAAAGGTAAAAATTTGCCGAGGTAACCTTAAAACGAGAAGCGAAGGTCTATCTTTACCATATGAGCTCCATACAGCAGAACCGCAGTAAACACAATCTCCAGGCAGTAGATGAAGAGGCAAGCCTCAGCAGGGATCATGGACAGTGACCCGTGGTAGATGAGGTGCAGGTTGTGGGAACCAGCGTCGATGTAGTAGCTGTAGACGCCGAGCATGAACACTGAGAAGAACTGGAAAATAAATAAACATTACGGGGCTATGTTACACAAATCGACCTAGTCGGAAAGCAGTCAGGGTGCAGACAAGTTGCCAATCGCTAACGTTTAATCGTCAATCGTAAACGAAAGGCAGCTAACTGTCTGTGTCGCACTAATATGAAAGAGAGACCGAGAGAGAAAACTATGATACGCTACTTAGCGTTACCGATTGGCAACTTGGCTAAGCATCCGGGGCATTTTGGGGTGATAAACGATCCGGTACAAGGTAAGTATTGACAATAAAATTGCTAGGATTGACTCAATATTCAAATGTGTTGCCTTGCCTAGGCAAGTCCATTGGTAAAAAACTTACAACTTTAGTCTAAAATTCTCTACTCATCCCACTACCATCCCTGGTCTCCACATTCATATTCCAACTGCCCCGGAAAACGTACTCACCTCATATTACGGTAACGCTAGTAGGCAATGAAATTGTATATTATAATTATAACAGATAATAGTTAATAGCCAAATATATGAGATAAACACACTAAAATGGCTTTATCAATATCCAGGCAGTAGATAGGGAGCTCGGCTAGACTGCGGATGCAGTTTAAAAAACACTTAACTATAATCTGACGACGCTCAATTCGTCTGACTTTTGTTATCTTAAGGGCCTTTGTAAACTTTAAACTGCTCTTATCGATACGGGACCGACGGGGACAAATCCGCCGCGTATCAATAGGCTGGCGGTGGCTAATTATCGTCCATCATCGTAAATAAAATACGGCCATTCCGTTTTAGTAATATAAATGCGAAAACGACTAAATAATAGAAGTCTAACAATAGTGTAAGGCCCGAGCAGGAAAGCAAACGCATTTTGTTGCGAGGAAGTAGGTACCTACTGTGAGCGAGTCTGTGACTGAATAAAATGTCGAGCTGGATATTCGCGATATCATTGAAACTGCTGAGAAATGATGAAATATGTCTAAGGTCGTATGAAAAAAGTCCATACCATACTTACAAAGAATAAGCTGGATCCAAGTCAAAATACAAATATATCAATCTTGAGAGCGGTATCTATTTAGGTATTACTCGTACAATTAGAGAAACGAGAAGGAGAACAGGACAATTTGGATGCAAAGTCGGCTGATAAATCATTAAAGTCCTCTTCTTTCTACTATTTTATCGGCATCATTGTATTGTTTAACGTATTGTTCCCTCTACAGAGGCAGAATCTGTCCGTCGTCTGTAATGAAGTTTGTTGCTGCGGTGGGAAGGTATGAATCCAATAGCAGATTCGCTTTGCTAATCTATTCAACCGTGTTGTTGTAAACGCGCAAGTTCAATGCAGTTTCCGCTGATAACGCGATAAACGTAGACGGGATGCTGCTCGTGTTCATCATTATGTTTCTGGACCTTGAATGATTCAATCCACAAGCCAATTTCGCTCAAAATTACTGTAATTTTTGTAACGTGCATTTAGTTTATCCGACACTCTGTAATAGGAGATGAAACGGTTTGACCCCTGACTAATGATGTTATTGCTGCAAATTTGAAGCAGTATAAAAACGCCCATTTACAGTTTAACAAACTTAACACCGAACATTTTAAAATGGCAACAAAGTTTGGACTTGAAAGTTTATAGGTACGTACCACTAATAATTTAATGAAAAAAAAGAATCATAGTGAATAGGAGTGGCAAGTTATGAGCCCCTCCTTGTAAATAAATACTGGCTTCCTTGTAACTCTTGAGTTGAATGTAAGCAGATTGCTTGATCATGTAAGAGGTGTTACACGTAAAGCGACTTACGAAATTGAGGTATCCAAACGTCAAGACCCCCCTCCTCAGTGGCATGCAGAAGCAGCATCGCCCAAGCTCAGGAAAGTCACAATACATGGTGCAACCAATCACAGAACTGCTCGCGACGTGAAGGCAATAACGACTGTCCGTCAGTGGGCCACTTATCTAATGTGCGGACACTGGCTGCAGATTGCACGCTTCCGACACTAGCCTTTATGATTAGAGACAAGGACATAATATAGACTGCCCCTTCATAAACGTCTCCTAACTGACCAAACTGCCGCTAAGTAATAATAAATAAATATCTTGAGACATCTTACACAAATCGACCTAGTCCCACGGTAAGCTCAATATGGGTAAGAGGCGACGATATATAATAATAGAAAGATACATACTTAAATACATAGACAGCCATGACCTAGGAACAAATACCTATGTGTGACAAATAAATACACAAATAATGCCCTCGCCGGGATTCGAACCCGGAACTTCCAGCTTCGTAGGCAGGGTCACTACCAACTAGGCTACGGAGGCTGACAAGTATTTTGTCCTTTTCGCTTTTAGCAATTTGTCTATCAGGCCAAGGGCCAAACGATACTTATCTATTGGCTTGGTTAGTTAGGAGACGAGACGTTTATGAATAAGGGAGTGAGACTGTAGCCATTGAAGAAAAACTGTAATTTCGTTTCGTGCTAAAGTACTTATTCCACGGTGTGTATAAGAATTCTAGAAGCGAAGGAGGCCAAATCCTTTTGTACAATAACAAGATTTTCGAGAATTATTGCCCAACAGTAATTCCATACAGCAGTATTAGTGCAGTCATTGAAGCATTAATGCTCCGATTTTTTTTACTGTGAACCGAATTGCATACAATTTTGGAATTAGGTTCATCTTACCCTTAACTTCAAAAGTGAAAATGATTCGGACTGGCGTTTTTTTTTTTTTGCTAAATAACCTCGGATATCGATAGAAGGCCTAATTTTAAGCAAAAAATTATCTACAAAGTTTTTAAAAAAATCCAATACTTTGCAAGTTATTTGCAATTGAAAATTCGCATTTTTTTCAGGTTTTTTATCGGTTTTTTATCAATGTCTCCAAAAATGTATGTTTTATCGAAATATAGGTACCACAGTAACGTAGTCTACTACGTTTTGACATTCAGATCTTTTTTAAGGGCCAACATGGTATACCGACTTTTGGCCTGTGCTATGAATGAATGTTTTTTTTATTGATTATAATTTTTGTGAAAAGAATTTCGTTTCTTGTCATTTATTTAGACATCATACAACGATACCTTGGGCTGATACATTTAATATAATATGTATACTGAGTTCATACATATATTTCAAATAACGCGACGTAGTCTACAAAATAATGAAAATGCCATATAGTTGGGAAATCCAGTCTTTCTATTAATTGGTCTCTGCTAAAGCTTTATCTCATGACCACAATGATGATAAATTTGTAAACGCTCCAAACCGACCTCTATTAATTAATGCATACATTTGACTTCACTTTGTTGAATATATTTGTTTTGTTAATATGATTCTTCAGAAGCGGGGAATATCAATGATATTTGCGTACATGTTTATCCCGTTTGCAATGTGATAACATAATTGTACTCGTTGGAAACTACAGCAACGCGGGTTTTTGAATGACAATGTTATCTTGCCCCCCCATTCCCAATTCCCTACTGGGGGAATCAATTCACTACTTAAGAGGAAACGGAGGGGAAGAAGCTGTAAGAGTTTAAAAAATGAAATATTTGGGAAAATAACCCTACACTAAAACCCTTTGCAGCTTAGATGCTGCTTATGGTGCCTCTACATTGGCTTTAAAAAATGTTATATCTTTCTCTCTTCGACGTTCTAGTATCCTATAAATAATAATAAATAAATATTCTTACACAAATCGACTAAGTCCCACGGTAAACTCAATTAAGGCTTGTGATGTGGGTACCAGGCGACGATATATACATATATAATAGATAGATACTTAAATACATATACAGCCATGACCAAGGAACACATAATATATTTGTGATAAATAAATATACAAATAATGCCCTCGCCGGGATTCGAACCCAGAACCTCTAGCTTCGTAGGCAGGGTCGCTACCAACTAGGCTACGAAGATTTAAGTTGTAACAATCTCTGTAAAATCATCACCGTCTCGAGTGAATTTGGCCCTCTCGAATGTTGGGAAGTAACTCCGATATATTAGATATTATATTATAATAAAATATCTAGGTAATCTAGGTAAACGATCGACATGCGTAATACTGGGATTTAAGTGTTGTGAACCCAAATGACAATTAAACAAATACGGTACGACATACTCAACAACTTGGTCGTGTGGTGACGGCAGTAAGAATATATTTGTCACCACCCCAACTCCTCCTGCGGGTGTCGTAAAAGTCGACTAAGGGATTGAAGTGTCACTGACCATTATTCGATAAAAGAATAATGATGGGCAGCAGCGTCATCATAGTGCACACATTACTGCGATCGTCAATCCGCTTGCCAATAGGTGAGGCCTACGCCCAGCAGTGGACTATCATAGGCTGATAATGATGATGATGATACTCATCAACTTTTCTTCGGAACCATTAAACACTAATAACCCCTTATTTATAAAAGTCACCTAACATAACAAGCCGCTAAGTATTGTCTGTCCCTTTAGGCCTTATACAGAGATATTGATATTATTGATATTGATAAAAATCGCAAAATAAACTCGACGTTTCCAGAAAACTTCGATAGCTGGCCAGCGTAGCAGTAAGTACCTATGACTATTGTTAATATTAATGATATTATTATTATTAATAAGTTCCATGGCTCCATGTTCATTCCATGGGAAAATTATTCAGTAGGCACGTAGGTATTTTACTTTCTCGTATTTCTCGGTCACTAGAGTATCGCGACTCCAAAATCAACTCGTATAACTATTTATAATTAAACATCAATATATATCTAGGTGCATATCTTTTATTGGGCATTTTAAAGTGGTAAAAATTTAAATATGATGATTTAATTTAAATATGACAATTTATCGCCTACACACATTATGTTACACTTTTTATTTTTTATTCATAATAAACACTTTCATTAGGTATCTATTAAATTAATGATTTGGTAAAAACTAGCAATGTACAAGTTGCAGAACATTCTCAAAATTGTGGGAATATAGGTATATAAATTTCCAAGAATTTTCATGAGAATTTAAGTTCTCATTGAGAATGTTGAATGAAAAGTGGCCCGAAAACGCCTTAGGAAACCCTTATACCTATGAACCAGTGTGAACACATGACAGTATTGTTCCAATTAATGAAGGTATCTAAATTATTTCCTTCTAATTAAAGAAATTAGAATTAAAGATTGAAAGTGTTAAGAAAGAAATTAGATTGAAAGACAAAAGATTCTTCTTTTGTGCGGAGTCCATTCGAAATTATTGTTTGCGGTATCTTATTTAGCCATAAATGTCATCGATGTCAAATGTGTCTCAATTTCACTGTTTTCACTACATGTTGTGATGTTCGCGGTGAGAGGCGGTGGTGATGCGAGATCAACGCGCGTTTTGTTCGATGGCAGTTGTCAAATATGGCGTATATTATTTCAAGCTCATGGTACAATCAACAACACACCTGTGAACACAGGCAAAGTGCCAAAAATATGTAAACAGAACTTTATTGCCTGGACATAAAGGTGTGTATAGATATTTCTGGCACTTTGGCTGTATTGACGGCTATGTTGTCGATTGTACCGATTTCACACTCGATAGCTAACTTACCAGAGTGACGTCATCACGCCCGCTGTGCATCTCTGTCATACCATTCCATCAGTGCGAGAGTGATAGACTAAGAATTGTCGATTTACCTATATAACGTTAATTACGTTAGGTAAGTTAGGCGTCAAATTTTGTGGTAGAGCTACAGACATTAACACTTTGAGAGCGGGGAACTCCCGACTCCCGAGGGGAGTTTCATTTTCGCTACAAAGCGGAAAAATCACGGCATCGGCTACGAGCGTAGCACGTGAGCAAAAGTTGTGGAGCAGAGACTCCGTTCCCTCGACTGATGTGATGTGACAAGGGGAGTGAATGTTGCATGACGCTTTTCACAGGCGTTTGAATATACCTGGCCCTAAATTAGTAATAACCGCTGACGGCTGAAGTACTTGTGTAGGTATACAAATCGTCAGTAGTCAAAAAAAATATTAACAAATATGGCTGACTTTCCATAGCTTTTGACGTCTTTGATACATATCGTCAAACACTTTCTCACATACCTATATTTGTACGTTAATACTAATTAATATCAATAATTTTAACTAAAGAAAAGTATGTGAAGGTGAAGATTAAGTTCGTCCAAGATTGTATTCTAAAAGTACGTGATTATGGAATAATGCAAGTTTTTTGGTTTATTTTTTTTTATTCTACTGAAGATTGGTATTAAGGTACAATTTCTTCTCTTATGTGTTTCAGCGGCCCTACCGCGAATAACGAGATTCGTATATTTCGAAGATTTGTCTCTCTCACTCTAATGACGCCTTCGTTTGAGTGACAGAGAAAAATACTCGAAATTTACGAATTTCGTTTTTCGCGGTAGTAGGCCAGTGCGGTCGATGTTCTTTTAAGTTTTAACGTGGCGTGCGACATGCGAAAATCATTTAAAATCTAATGATACTTCTTATTTTCAAACGTGCTCACTCCGAATAAAACTTTTATTATTTACCACATAGAACAAGCTTGTAATCGTCGTTTCTGGATAATGTTAAAATTGGATCGTGAACTTAATCTGCTTAGGCTGAAGAAAATTGTAAGGTCTCTTTCCTCTAGGGCTATGATGCGAGATGCGAACGGGTTATATCGCATTGACTCGGTACGTCTACCGTCATTGGTGACTCATCAACATTGAGCTGAGGATAGTGATTGGAAACAGTTATTTATTATACAAGGGGGCAAAGTTGTTGTTTAACTGTCGTGCCAAAACTGAGACCTGAGCTAGCGAAAGATTCCAAAATTGAGCCATGAGCGTAGCGAGTGGTTCAAAAACTGGAATCTTGAGCATTGTGAAGGTCTCGAGGCACGAGAGTTGAACAAACTTTGCCGCCAAGTGTAATACAACTTTTTTCCCCTCACTATCGCGAGGAAATATGATTACAAATCTCACCCAAATGTAAATTAACTTAAAGAAACCATTTAAAACTCAATGTCGAAACGTATCGTAGAATAGAGTTACTTCTGGAACTTAAATATAGCCAATGGCTTACAAAGTCACCCATGAGAAACGACCAATTTAACATGTGAGCTCCGATTGCGCATGTTTACTACGGTCATACAGATCCACTTATACTAGGCAGTAGGCTATAGGAATTAGAGCAATGTCAAATTACTTTATTCACAAGTTGGTAAAAAGCGTTTTACCCGCTCGTATTAAAGGATAAACGAGCGCTTTACGAGCTAGTGAGGGGAAAATCTTATTTTACAGCTACTGGGTGTCGTGTGACGTCACACAACATGTGCTAGCTGCATGGTGTCCCAGCAGACGTCTTCTTCAGGCTCGCACGGCTGCGGACCGCGTTCTTTCTCTTCCATGGCCAGGTATGAGCTCCGGACTATGAGTAGCGAGTACACGGTTGTTGCTGAAATAAAATAATATCCCATGTATATGTATTCACCGTGTTTTTATTGATTTCCGTTAAATTAAAGGGAAGCTTATTTAGGTCAAAAATAATCAATTTGTCTAAGAAACTAGTACTTTAACTCTTACTGTTATTGAGTTATTAAAAAATAAGTTTAATGACTGAACAAGTGTATTGCAACCTTTATTACATCCTAATGAAGCTTATTTTGACATGTGTCGTCAGTCACCTGAGATCTTATTGTTAAGGTTCTCTCACACTTGCTATTACAATTATTATGTATGAAAACGGAAAAAAATGTTTTTTAAGAATTAAACAAAAGCCAATATACTAGGCAACTTCTATTAATGTCCCAAATAACCTGTCCTATTTAACAGAAATCAATAAAAACACGGTGTATATACCCTATATTATATGGCCGTGTGGTGACGGCAGTAAGAATATATTTGTCACCACCCCAACTCCTCCTGCGAGTGTCGTAAGAGTCGACTAAAGGATAGAAGTGTCATTGACCATTATCTGATAAAAGATTGATGATGGGCAGCAGCGTCATCATAGTGGACACATTATTGTGATCGCCAATCCGCTTGCCCAGCGTCGCGATTATGGGCATTTACCTCCTAATGCGTCTATACGCATAGTTAATAGGAGAGGCCTACGTCCAGCAGTGGACTATCATAGGCTGATGATGATGACGATGATGATGATATACCCTATTATTATATACATTTCCGTCTAATAATATCTCAGGGTTTGTATGGAGCACTAGATTTTTTTTCTCGAATCGTAAGTCGGACCCATAGTAAAAGTTCCTCTATATGACCTCAGAATGAACCCCCTAGAGTTTGGCCGGTGAATAAAAAACAGCCTGTATTATATGTATACCCTATAATGGTGCCTTTCCATCAGAGCTATGCTATGCGGATGCGTATCATATCCGATTATCCACTAATTACATTCTCGGAACTTAGCACATCTATATCATATTTTGCAATGCATAACTTTGGTTGGTGGATGGTGGATGTCAAAATGACATGTATCCACATAAGCTGTGATGGAAAGACACCCTAAATGCTGCCTTAACTATTGAAGCGATTTTCATGAATTTGGTTTGTATCGGGAAATACATAGGATAACTTTTATCCCGGGTAAGCGTTGCCCAAATTATACGCAAACCTGAAATTTCCTACTGGAATTAATTATTTCTTTTTGACATAAAATTTAAATTTAACTGTCAGAGTTTTGTGGATTGGATGCTTTTTCCTTAACTACTTCCGAATAGTCTTTGACCGTGGATGGATAACGCAATCTGGTCAAACGCAAACCCATGTTCGGAGTCTATCCGATGGGCAATCTAAAAGTTAAGAAAACCAAGCTTTATAAGCTTGATTTTCCTATGAAAGCCTTATCTTCATTAAGATATATTCCTTTTTCATTGCGTTGTATGATAAAAATCATTACTACCTGTCCACAGGCTGTTAACTATCGACCACAGGAAAGAAAAAATGCATGTTCAGCTGAACTGTAGAGCCCCTCTTTCCTGTGGCCAATAGTAAGCAACTGGTAGGAGTGTAGTCGTGATTTGTATCATACAATTCTATAGGAAAGGTGTGCCTTTAAATGACAATAAGGGCTTAATAACTCTCATAGCCCTTAACTTTTAAAATGACCACCGGCAAGACTCATAAACATGATTTTGAGTTTGACCCGATCAAATTAAGAATCTTTGGATCCCTAGCCGGGGTAAGGAACGTAAGCGGTCCTTCCTCTTATCCTCTATTAACACAGCGAATCTTTCTATCTAATTTAATGGATTGTTAACTCGCGTGTCACACACGTGACCAGTAGCCCTACCATGAGCCGCTACGTTCATAGCTCTTGGTACGGCTACTGTAGCCGTCAGGTATCGGATACCGATTTTTTGTCCATACAAAAGAACGGTTAGAATTCCGTTCTTTTTCATTCCTCGGCATATAAATTCTTTGCTTATTGAGTTATTTAAAAATAAAATGTTGAGTACTACATAAAGAGTGTAAAACATTTTAAAATATTGAGCCATTTCGAGGTTTTACTAAATTCCGATCAGGGACCGAAACCGGTATTTTACAAAAACCTCGAAATAGACTATATTATAAAATGTTGTATACCTACTCTTTATGTAGTGCTGAATATTTTATGTAATTTACAATATCATTTTGTAGGTGTAGTTATGTATATTCATAACAAATGGTCTCCTGTTTCTTCAGAACCACAGCTAAGAGATGCTAACTGTTTGCTTGTGGAAGTTCCGAACGCTTTTAATGTTATAGGGATTTACAGATCTCCCAGCTTCAAGGATCTTGAACCCTTTATTTCATCCCTTGATCCTGTCCTCAAGGCTATTTCTTCGGACCGTTGCTTGGTTCTTGCCGGGGATTTGAACATAGATATTTTAAACACAGGAGGGCTTAATACACTGACATCGGAATATCTATGTCTTTTGGCTGAGCACGGTCTCAATTCCTGTATTGACTCTGTGACACATCATAAGTCATGCATCGATCATATTTTTGTATCGGGACCCAGTATGGCAGAATCTGTAGTCTGTTCTGCTGACTTAACGGATCACGCTCTTACTATGATAGGAATATCTCTTAAGCTTAATAAGCCTCCCGCCCAAAATCGAATTAAAACTATTATTGACTACGTTTCAGTGAGGTCAGAGTTGGGCAAGGTCAACTGGTCACATGTTCTGCGTAGTGATAGGCTCGACGAGGCTGTGGATATGTTTACCACGGAAGTATCCTCTGCTTTGTCCAATAATTCAAAACTCGTAAAAGTAAGCCGCTCTAAACACGTGATACGGCCTTGGATGACGCCTGGACTACTTAGGTGCTCTAAACATAAAGATAAACTGCACCTAGAAGCACGAAAAGATCCTGATAATCGCTATAAAAAGTTAGTTTTCACCCGTTACAGGAATTTTTATATTACTCTCCTTAGAAACCTTAAGTCCGCACACGATCGCAAAGAACTGGCTGAAAATATAGACGCACCAAAAAAATTGTGGAACTCAATTAATCGTATTACTCATAGGACCAAATCTGTTAAATCGGCAGAGGATCTTCTAAATATCAAACCTACTGCTGGTGAGTCAATTGAACATTGTAATAACTTCTTCTCTACGGTGGGCTCTAGACTTGCTGAATCGATATTACTCGAAATTAATACTAACCAAGAAATGTTAGCCTCTAACGTGCACACTGCAAGTTGCAATAATTTCTCAGGATCGTTTTTCATAGCACCAACGGATCCTAGTGAAGTGCTTAATCTAATAAATAGACTTGACCTAAGCAGTGCTCCAGGTTCTGACGGAGTTACTAATCGACTTTTAAGAGCTATTGGAGATGGCATATCTCCTCCACTTGCGGCCATCTTCAATTTAAGCATTGCATCGGGTACTTTTCCTCGGGAATGGAAAGCTGCCACAATTGTCCCCATTCATAAAGGCGGATCTACCGTGTTGCCTAGTAACTACCGTCCTATCTCTCTTCTTGGAGCTTTTTCCAAGTTACTGGAACGTGTAGTTACTAAGCGCCTCGTCAATTTTTTGGAGCAAAATGGCCTTTTGTCAGAGCGTCAATTCGGTTTTCGCCATGGAAAGTCTACGGAGGATGCCGTTAAGCTTCTGACCGATATAGTTGTCTCACACCTTGACGAGGGTAGAAACTGCATCGGCGTCTTCCTGGACTTGGCGAAGGTCTTTGATACAGTGTCAGTGCCCATCCTGCTCAAGAAACTAGAATTGTTTGGAATACGTGGAACTCCTCTGAACTGGTTTTCTAGTTACTTGACAGGCAGAAGTCAGCGTGTGTGCCTATGTAATATAACTAGTGCCTCAAATACTGTATCATTTGGCGTCCCTCAGGGTAGTGTACTTGGACCTACGCTATTTCTGGCATACATTAATGACATAACGTCTCTGAACCCTACTAACAGTGAAATCCTGTGCTACGCCGATGATACAGCCTTAGTGTTCTATGGTGAATCTTGGAAAGCAGTGCAGGACGCGGCCACGTCCGGACTTCGTCTTTTATCCCGATGGCTAAATGATAACCTCCTCACCCTCAATTCGGAGAAAACAAAGTTTATAAACTTTCACAAAACGGCTGCCTCCAGTCCCCCTTCCTATTTGTCCCAACTAAAGGTTCATAGTGACCACTGCCCTGCGCAGTCTGACTCTGTAGTCTCGGTGTGCTCTTGTAAGCGTATAGGAAGAGCCAGCTCTATTAAATATTTGGGCGTTGTATTAGACGAGAATCTGAACTTCAAATGTCATATTTCGGCAACTGCAGGTAGGATTCGCAAATTAATGTACACCTTTAAACTATTACGGGATGCGGCCAATGGTGCGTTACTTAAAGCAGTGTACTTGTCACTCGCTCAATCGATTTTAAATTATTGCATACTTGTATGGGGAGGCTGTGCTAAAACTACCCTTATAGTGCTGGAGAGGGCTCAAAGAGCTATTCTCAAGGTTTTACTGGGAAAGCCTCGAAGATTTTGTACCGCTGATCTTTTCAAAGAAGCACAGGTCTTGAGCGTACGGCGATTGTACTTGTTGCGTCTCACCACCTATGTGCACCGTAGAGTCTGGAATTCGCCTGATCATAGCTCATTACTACTAAGAAGAGTCTACAAGATCCCTACGGTTCGTGTGAATTCAGCTTTTGCAAAGAGATTTTGTGCATTTCTTTTTCCGCTTGTGTATAACAGAATGGTCAAGATTTGTGACATAAAAGACTGCAACTCATCCCAGGCTAAGCGTAGTATATTTTCGAATATTGTTCTTTGGAGTTACAGTGAATCGGAAGACATTCTGCGCTTAAACTAAAATCTATATAACAGTAGCGGACGACAGCTTTGCCTATGCTGTCGTCCGATCCCAAGAGATTTGTTTATTCCTCGCAGGGCTACTCTTTATTGGATTTTTGCCATCTTTAGTCATTTACACATTATTGCTCGCACACTATCTTCACCCACACACACACACACACACACATATATACACTACTTACACATCACGTACACAAACCCATCATTTAAATGTTCATTCTGTTAGTTACTATACCAATAGTTTAATTTTTAACCTAACATTATATTAGATATATTAAAATGTTCAAAACCTGTTAGTTCACTTGCGCTTCGCATTATTTTTGGAAATTCTGTTTGATCTGGCCCCCACGATACAGGCCTTGCCTAGTGTGGGGATCACTGTAACACTTATCAGTATGCAATGTATTTTTTGGCTAATAAACATATTTTGATTTGATTTTGATTTGATTTGATTTTGTTTAAATTACTCCATTAACTTACAAGAAGAACAAAAAATAACGAAAAAAGAACCGTTCTTTTTGTATGGAGAAAATAACGGTTCCGGTCCCTGGTTCCGATCCCTAGTAGCCGTACCATGAGTTGGAAAGTAAAGGATAGGTTAGGTTTTACTCGATACGTAATGCATTCTATCGCGCTCGCACAGACATATATTATTGAGGTGAACTTGATAGCCTTATTTACGTATCGAGTAAAAGCTAACGTTACCGATACTGGCGTCTTGAATACGGCTACAGTGTGTACCGTGAACTGCCGCGCCAATACACAAGTACGAGCGAGATAAGTAGAAAGTAAACGCGCGTTAACATGGTTAGCAGCAACTCATGGTAGGGCTACACCGGCGTAAGGTCATTGCGGGTAAGATCGTCTAGCAGAAAAGTCCGTCTACCAAATGATTTCCGACCGTATTAAACAGTATCATCATCAGCCTGTGTTAGTCCACTGCTGGACGTAGGCCTCTTCTATTAACTATGCGTGTAGACGTATTAGAAGGTAAATGCCCATAATCGCCACGCTGGGCAAGCAGATTGGCGATTATGGGCAGTAATGTGTCCACTATGATGACGCTGCTGCCCATCATCAATCTTGTGGAATGGTCAGCACCCGCAGGAGGAGTTGGGGTTGTGACAAATGTATTCTTACTGCCGTCACCACACGGCAACAAACTAAATTAAACAGTATAAGATATAGGTATATGACGGACTTTCCTTCAAAATAAAATATGCCGGACTTAGCCACACTGAGCTTATGTTTGTTGACCATAATTATGCTTGTTCCTCTTGTGAATCGCAATGTGTCAGATCCATAGAATAACTTTCAAAAACTGACAAGCCGAACCTAAACTGAAATGAATGCGAATCTGCGACCATATATAACATGGACGTCTAACGCCAGCTCAAAAATGCCCCCAAAAGCAATTGTTCAATTGTGCCAAGATGGGCTGGACATAGCGCTTTTCTTAACACCGCGCTTATTTCGGCGCAACAACTTTGACAAATGTTAATAGTATAGCCAATCAAAACTTTGATGGACCAATCACAACTATTTTTCAATGGCGGTTTAAGTTTTTATAGGTTGATATTGACACTCATTAAGTACCGTGATGTTTTGTAGAGGGGGTGACACTTCTCAACTAAAATTTAGGACCGTTTTTGAAAGGCAATTTAATATGGCGTGCGGCTTCCATGTTTTATTTGTTCGTAGATGCGAATTAAGAGATCATGGCAGCCCCCCTGAAATAGGTAGTTAGGCTACTGATTCCGCGAATTGTATAGGATAGAAACATCATGAAACTACATCTTCACCTATCCATAGAAGGTAGACGGTCAGGAGCCAGTGCCGCTGGTAGATGAAACCGAAGGCTAGGCAGATCACGTTCACCACGATCATCACCAGACACCACACGAAAAAGTGGCGTAGGTATTCGGGCTTCTTCTACAAAAAAAAAACAATACTAAGTACACTATCATTAAATGTTCCAGTCCAAAATAATAGGAAACGAAACATTCCTTTAGTTTAAAAAAACTAATACTTATACGAATAGTATCAGAATAGATTCGTAAATGTAACTATATACGAGTAATTCAATTCTTTGGGTTTCATTGTAGAGGAGTTTAGTTTTAATACAAAGCTCCTAAGCAAACTTATGAAGATTCACGGAGAACATGGTAAAATCGTATGAATGCGCCCTACGAGCAGGGCCGGATTTAGGGGGGAGGGGGCACGAAAGAGGGGCCACCACAATAGAGATTTCGAAAAAAAAATCTAATTCTAACTAGTAAACACTGGTAAAAAAAAATTCTACTCCGGGCACTGAATTTCAGCGAAATCGTCAACGATTTTTCGAAAGAAAGAAAGGCGAAAAATGCTCGAAAGATTCCGTTCATTAACGCTAAAATTTAATTGTAGATGATTCTCGTTTCTGATTATATTTAGGTATATGTATGTTTGTTAAGTAATAAAATACTCTATACTTGTTTCCACAATAAAATATTTATTGAAAAACTTGACTGAAAAAAAATTGCTACTTTATTTGGAAAATAGTTGAGGGCCAGGGGGCCTCCACTCCTTTGTTGCCCCAAAGCCTCTCAACCTCTAAATCCGGGCGAGCTACGGGCGGGGAAGATGCGTCCAGTTTATTTTTTATCTGACTAGAACGATATGACAGGATGATCTGTTTTAAAGCAGAACACTACCGTTTTGTAACAAAAGTGGAAGAGCGGTGCTCTCTTATCACAAGTATCTTGCATACTTAAAAAGAGGCGCCAGCGCAGTTTATGTAACTAAAAACTTTAAGATATCGAATAAATAATTTTTAATTTAATTTAATTTAACCGTTACTAACCTTATGAGCACCAATCAGCAACATGACACTTAACAGCACATACACCACAGTAACTATAATGTTCAATGTAAAAATCATATATGCCCGAGCCACGATGATGTTAGAACCGCTCTCTATCGTCATGCTGGCCATTATGTTGACGTAGTAGGCTATTATCACCAGGAAAACAAACTGAAATAAATAAGTTATAAATATTAGATGTCATATACCAAAGAAAAACGACCAAGATCACCTAATGTCCGAGGTGGGGATCGAACTCAGCTTTCGCGGCTGATGCCTGTACCCCTCGGCCACTCGGTCTTAGCAACCACCGGTCAAATTTCTCGGGTACGTATATGCAATTCCTTACAAGGTTAGGCGCCTTTGACCATTCTCTAAGGGCAAGCAATACATGCCTGCACCTCCTATTAGGAGGTGCAGGCAGTAGTGTGACTAGCAGGTTAAGGCTCAAATGCGGTACCCTGGCCTGATACTTGGCTGGCGTTGGAATTTCCGAGCACATTTTACGGCTCTAGCACCGAGACTTCTTGCCGCTGCTGCGCTAGGGCGATTGCTTCCCAACATTGGGGGTCCCGACAACCAATGTAGGCGACTATACGCAGGTGTCCTACGCAGCATGGCCGTGTATGGAGCCCCTCTGTGGGAAGATGCACTCACCACACACAACAAGGCCCTTTTAAGGAGACCTCAGAGGGCTATCGCGGTTAGAGCAGTGCGGGCCTATCGCACAGTCTCTTGGGCTGCAGCGACAACTTTGGCGGCGGACCCTCCCTGGGAACTTCAGGCCAAAGTCCTTGCCGAAGTATACCGATACAAAACAAGGCAGAGGGAGGATGGCCAAACCCCAAGCCATCAAGAGGCGGATCGTGTTCGGGATTTAGCACAGAATCGCATGCTTCTCCAGTGGGACCTGGACCTGGGGACATCGGCTTACGGCGTGCTAACCATAGCAGCCATTCGTCCTCACTTAGATCGCTGGATGAAGCGGCGCCACGGGGGACTGACCTTTAGGCTGGTGCAGATACTGTCTGGCCATGGGTGCTTCGGCAAATATCTGCACCGGATTGGACGAGAAGAGTCCACAAAATGCCATGAGTGTGGCGCACAGGAGGACTCAGTGCGCCATAATTTGGAGGACTGCCCTGCCTGGGAGCCTAACCGGGCAACTTTAAGGCAGGTTATAGGAGCTGATCTCTCACTGCCGAGCATCGTAAACGCGATGCTCGACAGCGAGAGAAGCTTCTGTGAGGATACCATTTCGCAGAAGGAGGCCTCGGAGCGGGAGAGAGAAAATGACCCTTTAGCACACCCGCTCCGTCGACGCAGGCTTGGAGGTCGGCGCAGACGCTACGCACATCTGCTAGCTCCTCCCTAGCACACCAACATAGCCGAAAGGTCATTGGACTGGGGCCACTTACTCTTTGGTGTCCCATTGGGTCTGCAGCTTGGCTGCCCGCTGGAGTGACGCTGTAGAATGCTCAAAGCGATCCTGCGTCACCCCGTCAAAAGCGGAGATGGCATTCGTTGGGTTTTTAGACGGTAGTGGGGGTCAATGCTCTGTAGTCCGTCATACCTGTCTCACGACAGGATGCGTGAAAGCATTTTCCCAACGAAAAAAAAAAAAAAAAAAGGCAGTAGTGTGACTACTGGAGAAAAAAAAAGTGCAAATTAAAATATTTACTTATTTGTGTTTTGTGTTTTCGCAATACGTGAAATAAATAAGATGAAATAAATAAATGATACGTCCGTAGGCAAGGTTGTTTTTAGGGTTTTGTACCTGTAAATGAAAAAAGGAATCCTGAAAAGATTACTTCGTTCGGAATCCGTCAGTGTCCGACCGAAGGTTCGATTTCACTTTCGGCCTAAAAATCATGTTTCGGCCGAAGTTTCGGTTTCAGGTAAAAACCTGCCGAACCTTTCGGCAGCGCCGAAACTTATATTTTTCGTACTTTAGAGCCGCGTGAGCTTGGAACAACTGGGAATAATGCGTTGCTCGCTGGATTCACTGCACTGCCCGCTAAATCACTTTTCCCCTCACTAGCTCGTAAAGCGCTCGTTTATCGTTTAATACGAGCGGGTAAAAACGCTTTTTACACACTTGTGAATAAAGTAATTTGACATTGCTCTAATTCCTATAGCCCCCTACTGCCTAGTATATGTGGATCTGTATGACCGTAGTAAACATGCGCAATCGGAGCTCACACGTTAAATTGGTCGTTCTCATGGGTGACTTTGTAAGCCATTGGCTATATTTAAATTCCAGAAGTAACTCTATTCTACGATACGTTTCGACATTGAGTTTTAAATGGTTTCTTTAAGTTAATTTACATTTGGATGAGATTTGTAATCATATTTCCTCGCGATAGTGAGGGGAAAAAAGTTGTATTACACTTGGCGGCAAAGTTTGTTCAACTCTCGTGCCTTGAGACCTTCGCAATGCTCAAGATTCCAGTTTTTGAACCACTCGCTACGCTCGTGGCTCAATTTTGGAATCTTTCGCTAGCTCAGGTCTCAATATTGGCACGACAGTTAAACAACAACTTTGCCCCCTTGTATAATAAATAACTATTCTTCCCATAATTACCCACGACTTTTTGTATTGAATATGAAATGATTACATCGTAAACTCGCTTTTAAATATGCCTCGAAAACTACCTCCAATGTTTCATCTATGCTATTGCTTTTGTGATCCCGGAGTCACTTTAAATCAGTAGATATAGTACACTAGATTGGGTACCTAACCTATGTACACCCAAGTATAAATAAATGTGCCAAAAACTTACTATGGACCAATATCCAACAATAGCCACACCAATTCTCAGAGGAATGCAAAAACAACACTTTTTAAACACAGGTAATTTGTTCAGAATTCCCATTTTCATGACATTTCAAATGTACTTCTAAATTGTATTAAGTTATGGCCTTAAACATGATATAACGGTAAATATTAGGCACAGTAAGCGTTTCACGGCTATTCGACTACGATAAATACGATAATAAAATATGCCCGCCATTCCCCAATCGTGTCAATCGTAGGGTAAATTACACGTTAGTAACGAAAGGTATAATTTAATACCTACTCGTATTAAATCATTTCAGTACTTTTCTTTTCAAATTAAAATGTTGCATAGTTATGACTGAAGCTGTAAGCAGGTAGGTATATAAGTATAATTATTTACGCTAGAAATTAATAGAAATGGGTTTTTCGGTAGACTTACTTCTAATTCCTAACTGTATGTACATTTTAACGCTGCGGGACCAGAACTGGCGTTTTCTTACATGGTGCGTTAACTGGCCGATTGGCCTGGTTCTCAATGTTTATGCTGCTGCGATACAGGGCTCATTGACCATGTAAGGTATCGACAGATATAAATGACTATAATTTTGCGGAAATGTTAAAATTTGGATACCTAACTATCGATATCGCTAATCAATGAGTTGGTGCTTACAGTGCTTGCTTCGCCCCGGGTTCCTACGATTTGCTTTAGGGATATATACAAAAATATATGTAAGGTCTTGTGACCCGATGCCGCACTGAAGAATAGATCTGTTTTAGTAAGTATCAGTGATGGGAAAAAAGTTATCGACATGTATACTTTTATATAATTTATTTAAAACACGATATATACCTACTCAATAAAAATAAGACATAAAGTATTGTATTTCATATTATAAATGGAATATCAGGTATCAAGCTGTGAAATATTATTATTGCGTTTTTTAGAACGATAATCGTAATTGTGCTCCCTTTTCCTCTACGCACGTGGTTCTACTGT
>JALPQI010018369.1:0-23696 GCA_025490895.1 Thaumatotibia leucotreta
ATGTATACTCTGGCCAACCAGTTTGTCAGTAGAAAAGGCAGCATATTTATTCAAATTTTCTGTGGGTAGCTAACATTTGTCGCCTGCATTTTTTTAATTTGCCGCCTTTTCTACTGACACACTGGTTTGCCACGCCAGTGTATAATTTAAAATTTTAAAATCAAGTTTACACTTATTCCCTTTATTTCAGGAGTATTTCCTGGCAACCCCAATAAGTTCTACCTCCGCCTGACCCGCCTCCGAGACGCTGTTTGCGTCAAGTATTCCATAGACAACGAAACATGGACTCTACTCAGGCTTTGCCCGTTTCCTGCAGCCAGCAAATATTTAGTGGGGCCTATGGCGTGTACCCCTCAGAGAGAAGGGTTGGAAGTTAAATTCAGTAATATCTGTATTACTAAACCAGCTGATGATATTTTGCATTCGAATTAACGACTAAAATGGCGATTTTCTGGTGTTACCAGTATGAATTAACATTAACCTTAAGCTATATGTACATACATAATCAAGAGTTAGCTACTAACTCAGGATTAATTCCATGTATTTCCTGGAGCATATAATCCGTGTTACCGGTTAATCCTGGTAGAAAGACACAAGTCATTTTATAGGTCTGACATGGCAACACAGATCGAAAGGCCCTTCGCTATTGGTCGAGCGAGCGAATTTCAAATATACATAGGGTAAATTGCTAGTAATTGGCCACTCACAAATAACTGGACACCTTAATATAAACATTAACTCTTAAGCTTACAGTTAGAATTCGTTTTAAAACGATGTGTTATGTTATGTCAATGTCATCCCTCATCCAAAATGAATTCTAAATTATAAACACATAGACGTCCATTTTATATAGGTGGCCCGTTACCAGCAATTTATCCTAGTTGCCATAATAATGTAATCGTAACTTGCAATATCACAGTGTTGAATCGTTACAACTCACAAATATTTTGAATACTAATTGTGTGAATATAAAAACAATTATACTGAAAAAGTATTTATTTCTTTCTTACAGTCACTTACGACCTTATTGTCTTATTTTACGTGGAATGTAAACATTGACAGACAACATACAGTATCCAATATACTATAGATATATCATATTCCTTGTATTTTCTTTCTTCATATATGTACCTACTAATCAATGTATGTGTTTCTAACAAACTAACCATCTACTGTGACTTTTATAAAAATATTTATTTTGTTTCTTGATAGAAACCAGCGAAATGAATGATCTAGATTTTTGTACATTCTTAGTGTTAGATCCTAGTAGCAAGTAATCTGCTTTTATCCTTTCCTGAATGTTAGTGAATACCTTGGATTGGAAGTTTATAGGCTACTAAACTGATTTACCAACAAACATTAGTACTTGTTTGCCACAAAAATCAGCAGTGGCAACATTCATTTCGTTGGCAACTAAATACCTACTTAAATATAACTTATCAACTATATAATATATGAAATGCTCTCTTATCAACCAATTCTAGAAATAACTAAATAAATGGCGAAGCACTTTCACAATTATCACAATCAAACGAACAAATAATACATATTCTTAATGATTTTATCAAATTTCACAAAATCAACACTTTCGTAGATGAAATAACTACAACTGACTGACAGTAATATTTAATATATATAATATTAATGGAAAAAATGGTCGAGACATTTCTAATTTACGCAACATATTACTCATACATGGCACTCCAGAAAATTTTATTTTTCTATTTTAATCAAAAGGTCACAAACACAAGTATGTATGTTGCCATTGGAATCTCCATTTTTTCCTTGGACAATAATGACAATGTATTTCAATTAATTTATACCAAATGTAATATATATGTACTATCAGTACTTTCATGGATTAATAAATTTTTCGAAAACAAAAGTTTTTCACTCCCAGCAAATAAATCAAGCATTTTGAATATAACATTTATATGATATGAATTCGTTTGAGAAATACATAGTAACGTTAGTACCAACTACACTATCTCACTTAATCATTTAAACAAAATACAGTAAATATTTAAGACTGCTAATCCAAAATAAAAAATCGTGTATATTGTCATTGGTATATTCAAAAACATGGCATCAAATCGACCAATCACAATAAGCTAAGCCCTCTCGTTACCTCATTTCGTATGGAATAAGCAGTCTTAACTAAACATCTGATTTAGACGGAAATTAAAACTCTTAAATTTTCGCATACAAATTGTTCGGGGTACACGGGTCAATCCGTGTACCCGGTATTTGAAATGACAAAGAAATTTCAACTTTAAGCTATAGTACTAGAGTCTAATACACCTGATCGTCGACCGGTTCTGTTTTGATGGAAACCTGCATATTCTGTGGATTCGGAAGAGCTGTTGGTGTCTTTGAGCGTTCTAGGTTATACATCTGTAATTAAGAGAAATAAGCATTAATATTGACATAATAACTATATTGTGATTTTGTTATCCAAATTACAACCAAAAAATTAGCATTTTTTTAGGTCGCCTGTCTATCGTAAAGTGGGATTTACTGGCAAAATCTTACTACCTCCTAATGCTAGACGTAAAATTGCATACAGTCAATTGGTTTCAAAGTATGATTTTCAATATGGTATTTTTAGGCTGCAATTGGTTCGAGTAAATTGAATATTCGTCGTTAGGCATGGCGAGTGGGTTTGAAAAAGCTCCATATTCTGAGTGAAACACGTCGAGCATTTTTAGACTAAAATGTGAGAAAACCCACGTGACATATAATTTTAGTATGAATACTATGAATGACTCTGTTTTGTGTTTAAAATTTAAAGACATTTCGCTTAGAAAATAATCTCAATAAAACCATCATTGATCCTTAGTTTTACCAATTATTTTGTGTGTTTTTATATTAATTAAGTGGATTTAAGCATCTAGATATCTACTTGTTCGACTAAGAAAAACATATAATGAGACTTAATTGTGATTAACTAATATAGAAACACAAAACTATTGGTGACTATAGTATTGTGAATTTTCTCATAATTTTATGTTTTCAAATAGGATTGCTTTATTCCATTCCAATCAAGGAAATAGGAATAATAGGATTATAAGGTTGAAAATGTTCACAAAATTATTTTAGGCAGTAGATAAAACCACTATGGATGAACCGTCTTAGATTGTAGATAAGCGCTTTTAAAAGGGCAAGGCACTGGTTTCACCGCGAGCTACTAAGGTAAGAACTATGGGCTATAATCACAAAAACAAAAGGTACGCACTCCCGTGTAAAAAAAGATATTCGCCCGGTGGTGATAGCTGGTACAGTACCGGCCAATAATATATCACATTCGTGACTTTTTGTATGAGCGTGTATAGAGTAAGCGGCACATGTTCGCATGTAGATAGCATATTATTTTGGTACTTTTGCACAGTTTAATGATGAATACTGAAATTAAGTATTGTGAATTGCAATTGGAGACACAGCATATTGCTAAAATAGCTGTAGTAAAAAAAATAATTTTACTAAGAAATCCATGCCTTACGCAAAATATCTTTATGAAAAAATCACTACATGATGACCAGTTTTTTCATCGCTAGTGTAAAGGCCTATGCCTAGACTATCTACAGTCGTGAGGTGGAAAGTGTGAAAAACACTTACAAAAATAAAAATAAATCTACTGAAAAAAACCTGTATGTGATATATTATTGGCCGGTACTGTAGCTGGGAGAGTATCGCCGTGTCTCTTTTATTTACAAGGGAGTGCGAATGCTCGCGGTGAGACCGGGGTGCTTAGCCAAGTTGCCAATCGCTAACGCTTAATCGTCAATCGTAAACGAAAGGTAGCTTACTGTCTTTGTCGCACTAATATGACAGTGACAGAGAGGGAAAACTACGATACGCTACTAAGCGTTAGCGATTGGCAATTTGGCTAAACATCCAGTGCCTAAGAACTCTTAAATGGGCATTTCTCAGAGCGTTTCAACCGCTGTGAATTCGGTGGCAGCCTTATCACACGAATTCCGTGAGAGATCCAAGAGCTTTTGGATATATTGGTAGACGTAGTTGACAACTACCAAGACATCCAACAAAATTTTATTTTATTTATTTTATTTTCTTTATTGGGAAACAAACAGCGTACAATAATACAGTATTATGAAATTATGGGACTAATACATTAGCCAAAACAGTTTCCACTAATGGTATAAAGCAGAAATTGCTCAAAGAGAACTTGTTATATAAACTGAAAATACATTATTAATCAATATAGAAAAGACAAAAAGAAAAAGAAGAAAGTTTATCAAGTAACATCACTCGACATGCGTTAGCAATACCTACAATGTATGAACATTGAGTAGGTACCTTCACTATAAATTATATTTTATATTTTATTTTATAACATATTTGACATTTGTAAGAGGGAATAAACTTATATAACACACAATTTTATTACGGAAAAAAAAACCTTAGACATGACTTTTTAACGATGAATCAAATTTACCAAGCTTCATATTGAACAAGTCTAGATGACTGAAAATTATTGATGAAAATTATGAGATACTTACGAAAATCGGGTTATAATGTTGCCACCGAAGTCACGGCGGTTGAAACGCTCTGATAAATGACCAAATAAGGTGTCTACTGTTTCTTACCTTCATAAACAACGGCGTAGAAAGTTGCGCCACGCTAGTAGCTTTGCTAAGAGACTCGTCCATGTCGGACATTCGGGACACTTCTAGAGGGACCACCTTCATCTTGGGGCCGCGTTTCTTCGACAGTTGCTCTTCGTCTGAGTCTGAGGGCGGGGGACGGACCTGAACAAATCATACATACTTACTTTATATAGATTATGGGTTTATGGGCATCTATCTCCAAATGCGTCCATACGCATAGTTAATAGGAGAGGCCTTTGGACTGAGAAAGGCTGTTGATGTTGTATATAGATACAGATACAAGTGGGACGAGAAAAGTAGGAATTTAACAATGCGTATACGACTAGCGCTGCCATCTCGAAATTCGTAAAACCAGGACAGAGACTCTAAAATCCTGGACCCTGTACAATAATGAGGATAAATACTCAAATTCGAAAAGCGTTTACAAGGACTTGGATATTTCAAAAAGTATTTTTTTTAAACAATCTTGGATATTTAACATTAACAAAGTTGCTACCTCGAAGTAATGTACCTATCCCTACACCACTTGATTATAGCGGGTACGTCAAAGATTATTTTAAAGTAACATCAAGTCGCAAGTCTTAACCATGTTTGGATTCTTGACTAAAAGTAAAAATTACGTAACTTATACCTACAATAATGTATAATACAAGGTGAAATTTTATTGGTCGTATTCCGTTTAAGGGATTTTTCAGTATCGTTTTTCAATTAGGTAAAAGAAAAGAATTTTTATTTCAAGTTTTTTTTCCAATTGGGTAGGTCTTTCAAATTAGCCGACGCCGACGTTCCATATAAATAAATAAAAAATTTGGGAGAAAAACTTCTTTTGCCTTTTTAGTTTTTCCTAACCGGAACACGATACCGAACTGCCGAACTATTTTGCCCGTTGCAACAACTGTTTTACGATAACTTACCTTTCTGGGGCGCCCGGGACCTCTCCTTTTCGCAGGAATTGGTAGTGGGGAGGGCGAACGATTCTGTAAGTAACAAGAAGGATATTTTATTAAATACCACAATTTAAGCAATTAAAGAAAAAACAAACATATTACAACTTGAAATAAAACTATGAAAACTGATATAAACGGATATATTAACTTAATATACGCGAGTTTATCCGTTTTCATAGTTTTATTTCATGTGTAATCCTCGCGGTAACCGAAGAAAATATTATATTACAACTTCTTCAATCATGTTTAAGTTAGGACTATAAGGAGATATACCAAAAAAAATCCACAATACTTACAATGATTGTGAAGCGGTTAAAACATTTGAGGGACTTAATAAAACACTAGTCTTCAGTCATCTTCAAGAGCAAAAACAATGAAGTTCAAAACAAGTGGTGATAATAAAATTAAAGACGACTGAAGGGAGTGCTTTAAATCGACCGTGTTACGAATTTCCTTTTTGCACATGTATCGTACGACGTTTTTCAGTACACATGGCCCTCGGAAGTTTCGACCTAACAAGAAAATAACCACTTCTCGCACCAGTGCGTAAAACAGCACATTTTTTTTAATTATTACAGTATTACGATAGAAAGTACTTACTCTTCGTTTCCTAACTGGCCTGCTACCATCTGCCGACCGGGTTGTCATAGACAATGTAGATTTCGGCGTACTTATATCTTCCATCACCTCTTGCTTAGCTAATATCCCACTCATTCTGTCTCTGAAGAAACTATCTTCCGCCATTCTTAACGCTTCAAAACACTTATGCCCTTTCAGCGCGTATCTAATAATTTTCAGAACTTCAATACGGCATAATAATCTAGTGTCGTCATCCATTTTCTTAAATAAAGGAAGTAGAGAGTTCATAAAAAGCTTGTCATCGTCAAAATGGTCGTCAGGTAATATAGAATTTGCGTCTATTTTGATTTCTAGCGAATTCTTTTCTTGCATGGTAGCTTGGTTGCTTTTGTCCTGTGTAGGTTTTTCGGGTCTCGTTTTGAGGTCTAGTGGTTTGTCGATGACTTCGTGCTTTATTTTAGGCATCGGTGGGTCCTCTGGCGGGGGATGCTGCGGCGAGTTGGATATTTCTGAGAATGATTCGTATTTATCTTGGGAGTATCTTGGCTTTCTGAAAAGAAACGGAAATTATGTTAAAATAACTGAATATTTGTAATCGATACCGATGATTAAAAATTGGCAACTAGGTGAAGACTTCTTTGTTTTTAACCTTTAAATGCATAGTGATGTATATATATATGCATCATGTATTCTAGACTCTATTGACAGCATGTCAGAAATCAAATTTGAATAAATTTTTGTCAAGGTCATGCATTTAAGGGTTAAGGGTTGTTTATGCGTAACAGAGGTGTGCACTGCCCAAACTGTATATTAGCGGATAATAATATGATTAGACTAACAAAATTATACGCCTATTATAAATACATTACTTTTGCACAAGTTTGTGGAACAAATCAATTTTATTAAAATACCTAGTTCCTCAACTTCTGAGGCGGGGATTGAACCCACGTACTCAGGTTTCGGGGCTGATACCTAAACCACTCGACCTTCTTTTCTTCGGTTTTCATTAAAAAGCCCAAAAGAAATATTTTATAATTAATTAATACAATTTAGTATCATATTTTTATAATACCTTATTAACAACTTTATTTTTTTATTGTTATCACTCCGAGAATGTTATAGGTATTTATATCAATGATCACTATATTTTATTCACAATTTTATTACTTTTATTAAATATACCACTACGCGATCGATTTAGAAGCAACTGTACTATTCAATGCACTGCTACTAAAAAGTAACTGACAAATATAAATAATACCTTGTTAATTTCACTTTGAAGTTAAACTGATAAAAGATTCGGTTATCTCACTCCTTCGTACATCTATCTCTTTCTAAGCCGGGCTAGAAAGTTGCTTGCTTTGTGTGTGACTAAACTATTGTGTACGCTAATCCTTTGTTTATTAATTATTCTACCTGGATTTATCCGATAATTAACCCTCATTACAGTCATTAGTTTCAACCATCTTTTTTGGGTCAAAACAAATATGAGGTAAAAATACTAGTTAATATTAAACACTTATTCAGGTTGTTTATTTTAACGGAAAATACATTCAATATTTTTCGTGGCAGTATCAATTGGAAACGCAATTGCAAAATTGAATTACTAAAATCGCCAATAACACATCCGCAAATATATCATGCACAAATATAACTATCCACGAATAAACAAAAAGTGATCATCTTTCAGTCGAATAGATGATCAGATGAAATATAATTGGAAATATTCGACTTATGCGGATATCCCTGGTGTCTTTTCATTATCTAGAGCAGGAAGTAATTCCATAGGTATAAACAATAATTTTCAAGTTATCGGGTAAGTAAGAGGATGGATTTTTAATACTAAATATGTAATATAATAGTTAATATGCGTTTGGTGCAAATGCATGGTATATCGCATACCCGTGTATAGATAAACTACCATCTGCTGCCGGGAGACCCTCCACTTCTACACATGCTACACCCGTGTACCCACGTGTACTCACTTGTTCTTCAGCGCTCGTAGCAGGAACGACATTTGCGCGTGGTACTGATACCGCCGGCTGCCTGGAGTGCATTGTTCTGCCGGTACACATTTCCCCTGACGATACGCCTTGGTGTACGAGTCTCTTATAGAGCGCCATCTCTTCTGCACTTCTTTCCCTGTTGACAATATTTCAATATGTCATTTCATGTGATAATTATTTTCATAAGATTAGGCGTTTAATATTTTTTTTGCATTATATGTCATTTCATTTCAATACAAAGTAATACAATACGTTCACAAAAACTTTAGTAACAAAAACGGGCGGAAAATCATTCTGAATTTAAACATGAATGCAACAAAGTTTTTACCAATGTATTAAAGGAGGTGCGTGATAAATCAAAATTGGTGTATTGCTATTTCGCCGAAATCTTTTTCGCCTAATTTTACTTCCCAAGCAACTTATGGCAGATGAATCACTTGGCAAACCATCATTTACCGAATTATTATTTCATATCATACGTGGGCGACTAGGAATGTTTTGAGATATTCAAAATTTGAAAAAAAGAACTGGCCTGACTGCTAAAATATTTTAAACAAAATATATTTATAATTCGAAAAAAGAAAACAGATCGACCATAGATTTAAAAATAAAAAAATGACAGTTGTTTTTTCACACAAATCCGCGGGCTTTCTTCGACAAAGATGGATTTTAAATGAGAGCATTTTCGTGCGATGATTTTGTACGATTACAAATTAAAGTGACCTATAAACAGATAGAAGAGGTTGTTAAGATTTCATCGCCAGCAATTAATGAAATTTTACACAACCAACTTGGAGTCAGGAAATTATGTTCGCGATGGGTACCTCACTCGCTAACTGCTGACAAAAAATAGCTCGCGTGACATGGTGCAAAGATATGCTCACAAAATTTGATCACGGTGAAGGACGGTCAATTTTTTACATTATTACTGAAGATGAAAGCTGGATATACCAATATGACCCACCAACAAAACGACAATCGACCATTTGGGTGTTTCCCGATGATGAACCTCCAACAAAGGTGAAACGAGGGCGATGCGTTGGGAAGAAAATGGTAGCCACATTTTTTTCTGCAAGTGGTCATGTGGCTACAATTTCTTTAGATGACCAAAAAACTATGAATGCTCAGTGGTATACTAAAGTATGTTTACCCACTGTGTTCAATAATTTAAAGCAAAAACGACCTAAGTCAGGTTTGAGAGGGCTCTTTTTGAACCATGACAATGCGTCGCCACATAAGGCCATTTTAACTAAATAATTTCTGAAGAGTACAGAAATCAAAGAATTGTGCCATCCTCCGTATAGCCCCGATATAGCACCGTGCGACTTTTTCCTCTTCCCTAAAATCAAACTCGGACTCCGAGATACGCGGTTCAATAGCCCTGAGGATGCTCGGAATGCCTATATGTAGGCCGTAGAAGACCTTCCTAAGGAACAGTACCGGGAATGCTTTAACTCGTGATTTAGGCGGATGAACCGATGTATAGAAGCTAAAGGAGAGTACTTTGAGAAAATGTAATAAACATTATTTGAATAGATTTTATACTTTATTTGTATCTCAAAACTTTCGTAGTGACCTAAGTATTCCACATTTTTCATATTATATTATGGTTATTTCATATTTTTCATTTCATTTGGCAGCTAATCTATCCCCCAACTCTACGAAATTAGATCGTTACACAAAACCTGATTCGTTGATTTCGTAGAGCGGGGGATAGAATTGCGAATGCTCGTTTGGTCTGAATGCACCTTTAGGTTAGGGTGAAACATGATAATATGCGAAAGATATATCTGCGTGACGTTGGTTTACCATGTGATGATTCTGCCAGATAAATCTATGGGAATAATAGTTTGGGAAGTGCACATATTAGTAAACCTCAAAATTCCGTAAGGACGAAACTTGCTTGCATACTTATACGTATAACTTGTCAAAGTGTACCTACTTTGGATATGACCAGCGATAATGAGATATCGCTAATTAGTATTGTTTATGAAATATAATAGAAATTATTTGCTAATATTTATAAAAACACAATAAAACGACCTCCCGTGTCGCTGCCTCACATACAATCAAAGTTACATTCTAATTTTAAAACCACACGCGGAAATCACATGAAACTTGGCTTATACGCGAGTATCTACTGAGATACGAGTAATTATAATTACGTTTGGTACGCACCAAACGTACTGGGGGGCTACCACGATCTCCTAATGGCATTTTAGGACCTAAAATGAATCGCGATATGTCAGTTCCCATTATGTGTCCCAAAAATGGCAATTGACATGTCCGCGATATGTCAATTGCCATTTTTAGGTATATTATGTTACCAACCGTGACCTCACTAATGGCTCCAATGGAAGACCAGCGCTGGGCTGTGATTACATTACAGCCCAGCAATAAGCTGAATTGGAGTCCATTTTGTGGCACAATAGCTTATTTTTTATATTCATGTTTATTTTGTGTTTACTGTGTATATTATGTTCTTTCTTTCAGTTCCATAGAATAACTGTCAAAACCTGACAGCAGAACTTTAACTGAATCGGAAAACAAAGAATAAAGTGGTAGATTGTTTCTACCTATTTATTTTTATTGCTAGCAACTTTTCCCGTTTGTCATTCTTTATCAGGTCAATAACGAAAGACGAGTAACTGGCATTAGTTAGTTGCGCAAGTAGCTCACACTGACCTTCAACTTGAACGTCGGTTGACCTCGCGAGTTGCGATATTACACGCGTCAAGGTCGGAAACGTTAAATCATTCAGTAACGTGTTCTATCAGATGACGTGTGAAAGGAGAAGGGTGATCGAAACATCTGAGCCTAGACCAACGCTGAAGGGGGTCTGGAAGAATACCTATTACCTAAGTAGGAAATAAACGTAAATCATTTGTAGCAGAATAATGAGGGGCTCCGTAGGCGTGAGGTCCAAACCAGGGACCGAAACCGTTATTTTCTCCATACAAAAATAACGGTTCTTTTTTCGTTCTTTTTCGTTCTTCGGTATATAAATTGTAACTTAATGGAGTAATTTAAAACTATGATATTGCAAATTGCATAAAATATTGAGCAGTACATAAAGTTAAAGAGTATAAAACATTTTAAGATATTGGGCTATTTCGAGGTTTTTGCAAAATACCGGTTCCGGTATACCGTTTTTTGTAAACCGCTGTCAAATGCATATGCATGCATAAGTAATAAAGATATCGAAATTCTATTGTATTTGGAAGTTTATTGATTGTGTAATCGGTTTAAAAAAATTTTTTTTCTTAAAATAGACGCAATCCAGCAAATTTCTTTTTAACTACAAATTTGGTCAGAAATCCGCTGTTAAGATTTTCCCCTTTCCTCATCAGTTACAAAGTAATGTATCTACTTTTTCACCTCAGTAAGTTGAAAAAGTGAATACATTACTTTGTAACGTACATTGTATACGTATTTAAATACTTATTTTTAAGTAGGCATTGGGTGTGTAACGGCCAAATTATGGTATTCAAAATAGATTCATCCTTCATTGTTCTTGACAAAGAAAACGAGTACCGAGATTTTGAAACGGGTTAGCTACTAAACGAATCCCAATGGTGGGAACAAAAGAAAAGGGACCGAGTGGGGCCAAGGTTCTGATCTCCTATTTCAACACAAAGTAATAAAGATAGAATTATTCATAGATTAAGGAATTCTAAATTGCGGATGATATGTTGTGGTGTGATCCTTTCTGCCATAATGAGAAACCTTCATATTACCTACGAACTATCTATAAAACCTTCATAAGTCAAAGTATAAAATAGTACATTCCGATAAGAGTGCAAAAAAAAATTTTTTTTCGACGAGGGTGGAAGTTCGAGCCCGAGTGAAACGAGGGCGACAATCACCAGAGTTAAAAATAAGTTTATGTACGTAATAAGTGTCTTAAAAAGAGAAATTTATGCACGGGAAGCGTCTTACTAAACTCTTTGTTTTTAAAGTCACTTGCTTCGCCCGGGACTCAAAACCAACTAAAATAAAAAAAATAAACACTCTTTATTTTATTATACTATCTAATCGGTAGTATTAATATTCAGGATAAAGTTTCTCAAACAAACATTTGGTATTAAAAATAAAAATGATTATTAAATCTAACATCAATATTATTTTACTATCAATTTTGTAACACTTAAATCATTTATCTGATAAATTGTTCGAAATGAGCCCCGTCGCGTCGTTCCGGCTACACAACATTAGTCGCCATTGAAATTCATTTCTTGTAGCCTTCAGCAAAGTTTTGTGGTGTATGCCCCTAATAACATTTCCTACAGCAATCCTTAGCTCTTGAACGGTTTCATAGCAAGTTTGATAAACAACATTTTTTACATGACTCCATAAAAAGAAGTCCATGGGCGTCAGGTCTGGACTTCTTGCAGGCCATCTAATCGTCCCGTTTGTACCTATCCAGGCATTTGAAATAAAATAAAATTGAAAATAAAGAGTGTTCTTTTTTTTAATTTTAGTTGGTTCGAGTCCCGGGCGAAGCAAGCGAGTTTAAAATAGTTATTTGTTATACAAGGGTGCAAAGTTGTATTTTACCCGCGAGTATGAAATTGAAACACGAGCAAGCGAAAGGATTCTATAGTTGAACCACGAGCGAAGCGAGTGGTTCTAAAATAGAATCCTGAGCGCAGCGAGTGTTTTTACATACGAGAAGTAAAATACATTTGCACCCGTGTGTAACACAAAACTTTTCCCCTCACTATAGCGAGGAAACTCAAAAAAGGTAATTATTTGTTCACATTACAATCATCATCGGGTTAGTGATAATAATTTTCCAAATGCATCATGTATTTAATGCAAGATTTTGTCGCAGTAAACTTAGCACGAAAAAGTAAACGCAGCACGATTTTAACACATTCCTGTAGTTGCACACCAACGCCAATGCATTATTAAATCATTCACATTCATTATTTTTACAAAATTATAACAGAACAGCCTGAAAGTTGTTTAGTTTACTATTTTTATGTGTGTTCGAGTCGGTAAATAAAGATTATAACCTATAATATTCTTTGACAATGTTGACGTTGACATTTTCTGCGTTTTGTGATTGCATCTAGTCATCTTATCATCATTTACTAAAACAATTGTTACTTATGGAATTTTAGGATTTATATGTTAAAATCATCATATTATATAAAGGTTTGTATTTTACACTAAATTCTCAAACAAATTATTTAATTATGATTAATATGGAACAATTTCCATGAGCATTTTACGTTTTGTTATTCCAAAACCAAGGTCATTACTTTGCCACACAAGTGAATAATATGCGTTTTTACACGTTCGTATTAAAGGATAAACGAGCACTTTACGAGCTAGTGAGGGGAAAAATCTTTTAATGCAGATTTGTTTCTTTTCAAAAATAAAGGAATGTCTCCTTTAAGTAAATTGAGCTAGCTTAAGGATTTAAAGTAGTTTTCCTCCAGGGCCTGAGTTTAATTTGAAATGAAATGAAATGAAATATTATTTATTCAGGACACTAAACTAGAACAGGTATCATTAATAAAACAAACATACAAAGAAAATAAACCTAATTATAGCGTCACTGAAAAGGCCGCCACTCAGCATGTGTCAGAGTACCTTTCGGATACCCAGACGCTGATCTTCCGTGGAAACCCTTTCGACGGCCACCGCACGTTACATACACGTTACATGCAAATTTCCATACTGCTATATTTTTATTGCGAAAATCGCCCGTGTGTGCAGACGAAATTGCGGGCACCAGTTAGTATTTATTCACCTTTATTATTATATTACGATTGTGACCGTTACGCGGCAGTTGTAATCACAGTAATCACCGATTATTTGCTTACGATAAATCCGCGTCAGCTGTTCGGTGACGAGCAAACCGTCATCGTACAATGACAATTTATGACATCATGAACCTTATTGTAATCGTAATAAAGATCAGGATGATTAGCCAAGTTGCCAATCGCTAACGCTTAGTAACGTATCGTAGTTTTCCCTATCTGTCTCTCTTTCATATTAGAGCGACAAAGACAGTTAGCTGCCTTTAGTTTACGATTGACGATTAAGCGTTAGCGATTGGCAACTTGGCTAAGCAGTAAGCACCCAGGAAGGAACCATTGCGTTTGCGAGGGTCTCGCCTTTTATAAAGCTACATTACAATTAAAATTTGAACGATAAACTGACGGGCTACCGCCTAAAGTTCGTGATAGTTGTCTCCATCGATCTAACGAACGCGCCACGGGCGTGACGGAGACAGATGCTCGTTTAGATTTTCGAAGTTTTGTAGCCCTTTGGTCAAAAGGCAGTCTCAATTACTTCGTCTGCATAAACTAATAAACTAATAAGAGACGCTCAGAGCTATAGGGTTGCCAGCTGTTCGGCTAAAGCCGGACATTACCGGATTTTTAGTTACAGACCAGCGGCCATAGCATTAGCACTTATGCCTGAAAGCAACGTGCTGCCTTCCCGCAGTTATTCGCCTGTTTTCGATTAAAAGCAGAAACTAAAAACCTTTCGGTCGCCAATGATTGATATATCGGCGCCGCAGGTTCAACGCCAAATACCGATAATATACCGCGTGTAAATCTAATACGGGGGGCGATCAACCAGGCAGTTTTATTTGAGTTCCACTTAATTACGACCCCACAGATTTTTAAGATTTATGGAGCAGCAATGTAGGTACGAACATTTGTTATTATTGATGGCTGTTATGTCATCTGCTTTTGAAATTACATAGGTGTCAACCAGCATTTAACTTGAGTATGTTGCTCTAAATTGCGCACCGAATTATTTTGTATGGATAATTTTGTTGCTCTAATTTTAAGTAAAAGTTATCAAATGTTCTTATTATGTCCTAAACTAACACCCGTTAAAAGCTGCGCCCGTATTAGACTTACACCCTGTATACAAGTCACGGTCCACAGAGCAATATAATCAACGTATAAGTCAACGTGCGTAAAGTTTAAATTCAGTTTTGCCACTTCAGTGACGCGGTGTCTAGAGTGATAGCTTTTGTATTTTACGTGTCGAAATAGTAAAAAAAAATTGCCAGGCTTTATGTGCAATGTCCCGCATTTTATAAGGCAGTTTCCGACATTTTAATTTGGGAACCTAGCAACCCTACTCGGAGCTCATCAAACCACGAGCACGACCTTAGTGCAGGGATAACTTGATTAATTTCATTATATTGTAAGTGAATTTAAGTGACGTTTCGTACGTAAAGCTACCTTATTGCGTCGTTTACGCTAAAGTTTTAACTCTTTTACAGGCATAGACGGCATAGTACACTTTACCCCCTTATTCATAAAAGTCTCCTAACGTATTAAGCCACTAAGTATTGTTTATCCCTTTCGCTCTTATAAACATATTGGTAAGACCGAAAAGGACCAATAATACAGCTTGGTAAAAAAGAGTAGAAATTAAAAAGTAGCAAGTGTCGTCCCTTTCAAATCAATATGCGTGAGCAAACGGGACGACACTACAATGTTGCCACTTTTAGCCACGTTAGCAGCTTGTTAAATTACGAGATGTTTATGAATAACGGGGTTAGTCGACAACATAACTGTCAATATAATTTTCCCCTCACTAGCTCGTAAAGCGCTCGTTTATCGTTTAATACGAGCGGGTAAAAACGCTTTTTACACTCTTGTGAATAAAGTAATTTGACATTGCTCTAATTCCTATAGCCCCTTACTGCCTAGTATAAGTGGATCTGTATGACAGTAGTAAACATGCGCAATCGGAGCTCGCATGTTAAATTGGTCGTACTCATGGGTGACTTTGTAAGCCATTGGCTATATTTAAGTCCCAGAATTAACTCTATTCTACGATACGTTTCGACATTGAGTTTTAAATGGTTTCTTTAAGTTAATTTACATTTGGATGAGATTTGTAATCGTATTTCCTCGCGATAGTGAGGGGAAAAAAGTTGTATTACACTTGGCGGCAAAGTTTGTTCAACTCTCGTGCCTTGAGACCATCGCAATGCTCAAGATTCCAGTTTTTGAACCACTCGCTACGCTCGTGGCTCAATTTTGGAATCTTTCGCTAGCTCAGGTCTCAATATTGGCACGACAGTTAAACAACAACTTTGCCCCCTTGTATAATAAATAACTATTCAACCTTATCATATCAACTAAGGTTCAAATTAGATTAGAATAAATAAATATCTTGGGACATCTCACACAAATCGACCTAGTCCCACGGTATATGATACCGAATAGGGATTGAATCGAAAAAAAATGTTTACTTTTTACAATAGAAAACTTCGAAAAACGACGACGAAGGTAAAATGAAGCTATTACGAAATACAACCCACATAGAAACCTCGATCATATCTTCACAGCACCCACACACGGATTTCATGTAATACTCTAATACTTAGTACTAAACTAATACGTACTATCGCCCAATGTTTGAAAAACCTACTTTTCTCAAACATGCAATGAAATATTGATGTCGTTCCTTATAATGAGCTGCGAAGTATGACTTTTCAGGGTGCTTAGCCAAGTTGCCAATAGCTAAAGCTTAATCGTCAATCGTAAACGAAAGGCAGCTGATTGTCTTTGTCGTACTAATATGAAAGAGTGACAGAAAGGGAAAACTACGATACGCTACTAAGCGTTAGCGATTGGCAACTTGGCTAAGCATCCAGGTATAAAGGCTAGGAACGAAAACTTTTTTTATATTAGTTTTTATTCCGCCACTCTAGAACTAAATAAAAATGAAAACTAGTTTGAAATGTCTTATAATCTGATTGATAACGTTAGTTTGACTTGGTTCCTAAGTGTCTCAGGGTTCCAATTATTTGAGTTTGAGTGTATAGTTCAGGAAATATTATTTGACCGACTGTTATTTTTCTTACGACCTTTTGATTTGCGTTAACACTTACTAGACAATCAGCAGTCGAACACTTTTCTATTGTTAATGATGCAAAACAAAAGGTCGTAAGTAAGTAAGATAAGAATCGGTCAAATAATATTTTTGAAACTATACCTCGGCGAGAAATGGGGTTGCCTTAGACAGACCTAGCCAGCCAGCAGCCCTACCGCGAAAAACGAAATTCGTAAATTTCGAGGATTTGTCTCTCTCACTCTAATGACGCCTTCGTTTGAGTGACAGAGAAAAATCCTCGAAATTTACGAATTTCGATTTTCGCGGTAGTAGGCCAGTGCTATAAGTTTTCGGCCGAGAACCCATATCATCCCGTCCTCCTGTAGCAATGTACTATTAGTCAACGTGCCCCTTCGGGAAATTGTAATGATTTAACCGTAGATTTCAATACATTTTGATTGAAATGACAGCTGTCAGGATTAACTTAATACCGGCCGAGAACTGTATACGATATGACATTTATTTCACTTTACATTCGTTTCACAGTAGTTTAGGCGTGAAAGCACAATATACAAAGTTACTTTCGGATTTATAATATTTATTAGTAGGGATAACTCCATTTCCAATATTTCCATACTCAGGCTTCCTCTAAAAATATCCTTTTGATTAATCTAATTATTAGCTGTAGAATTAACCTACATATTAGAGTGTACAATGGCACGATTATAACTATTATTTAGGTACGTGTGCCGAACCGTGCATTGTTCAGATAATGTTATTATAAACAGAACTGCGGGTTAGCGTAATATGAGATCGATCTTATGGCGTTCGGTACAAATATAACTGCTGTAGAGCACCTTTATAATTTGTTAGGTTGGCAATGCATTGATACAACATCCATGTCAAATACCTATTCCGGGCACCGGCAAAAAACTATTACTTTTAAACAAAAAAAGGCCGATTTTCAATAGCATTTCTTGTCTTTGACACATACCGTGAAACACGTTCGTTAAATCTACGGTACACGTCTATATGAACGTCTATAACACCGCTCAAAAATGCCCCAAAATTGTTCAGTTGTGCCAAGATGGAAGATGGCATGGCGCTTTTCTTAACACCGCGCATATTTCGGCGCAACATCTTTGACAAATGTTTCTAGAATAGCCAATCAAAGCTTTGATGGACCAATCACAACTATTTTTTCCTAATTAGTGCGGAAAAGTAAAATTTGCGTTAATTTCTCTTGTTAAGGCACTTGTTATGAAAATAATCGTTCGATACACGTGTCAAAACTTCTTTTTAACTCTGGTGATTGTCGCCCTCGTTTCACTCGGGCTTCAACTTTCACCCTCGTCGAAATATATTTTTTTTGCACTTGCATCGAAATGTACTATTTCCTAACTAGTGCGGAAAAGTAAACTTTGCGCTAATTTCTCTTTTTAAGGCACTTGTTATGACAAAAGTACTTCGATACACGTGTAAAAACTTGCACTTGTAACGAAATGTACTATTAAACAACGGTTTAAGTTTTTATATGACATGACATTCATTCGGTCGCGCGGAGCTTGTTAATGCGAAAACTGAAAATGAGCTTAGAAACTTATTTTGTAACGATTCCCTGTTCTTGTAGGACTGCATAAATTAGTTTCCACGAATTTTACTGCTTTAGATTTTTTGTTATGGATGATTAATAGAGATGGACGTCGTTTAACAGCCATTCCCTAATTTCAAAACGTACTAATAATGCGTATAGAGAATTCATTATAAAGTTTTATGTAAGTATATTTGGACAACCTTAGGTATCCATATGAATCACTAGAAAAAAATCCAGCATACATTTTTTTTCTTAAAAAAATCTAGAGTTTCAATGGGTTACCCAAACACATGGAAGCATACAAAGAACCGAAAACTGAAAATTTGCATACAAAAACTGACCCATGATAAATCGGTTATGAGCTTTGAGGTTGGGTTAATTGTATTAAAAATTTGTACAAATTATCAAAAAGAGTTAAGAAAGGCGATGATTTAAAACAAAAAGGGCATAATAAATACAGTTTCCTAGATTCCCGAAACTTTCAGTGTGGCCTACGTATCACGTGCATAACTGTCCGTACAAACTATGCGGGCAGCCATGCAGCGATTATGCGGCCGATATAGAATAACACCACGTGAATCATCTGACTCGACGCGTGACTAGCTTATGCTTTATGCTTCTTGTTAATCGAAATAGCCGTCAGCAGATATTAGTACATTATGCATCAAGGGAGGTAAGTACGGAATTACTAACGAGAGTGTTACCCCCTTATTCATAAACGTCTGCTAACTTAACAAGCCGCTAATAATTGTTTGTCCCTTTCGGTCTTGACAATGTGTCCATAAGAGCAAAAGGGACAAACAATTATTAGCGGCTTGTTAAGTTAGCAGACGTTTATGAATAAGGGGGTTAGACTTTTAATGACTCGAGTTAGTATTCCGCTTACCTACCGTGATGCATACAATGTTTTTCAACACACTTGCGGACAAAAAAATAAGTTTTTAGACAATAGTACATTTCCTAACTAGTGCGGGAAAACTTTTTTTCGGCGAGGGTGAAAGTTGAAAAAAGTTTTTTTTTTAATTATTATAAACAAAAATTAGGCGTCGCTACCGAAGTAGGAAGTTCAAAAAAGGCTAAATGATTAGTCGCTTTTTTATTACTTCGGTAGCGACCCCTAATTTTTGTTTATATTATAATAATTGAAAAAAAAAAAAACAAATATAGTTTACTTATCAAATAACAAAATGAGAGGGTGCCCCATAGAAAATTACAATCGGGAGAGTAAAGAGCTCCTTTATTGGTTCAAACATCCTACAAAATTGCAAAAATAAGAAGCACCCTAATATATATACTTTTATTATTTGTTTGGATTTGTCTTTGAGGTGGTATAAAGTGTTTGTATTGTATGATTAAATTACACACATCCTATTAACCTGACATAGTACCTGTACTCGTATTGGTAGACATTGTGGCTAAACACAGTTCTACGAGTTTTAACCTTGAGGGCACAATGTACCCACTCCGCCGCCTCAAAGTTCCAAGTTCCATTTCTCTTTAAGGAAACGCCATACAATTGTGTTTAAATGCTTTAATACATAGGTGATCGATTAACCCATTAGGGGTTATCACTTTATCAGTTTTATTTTTCTTTATATAAGGTGTAATCAAATTAGTCACGGATATTTTTACAGCCGATAGTACTCCGCTCCTGGACTATATTTATGTATGAAACATTATAGGTTTTGTTATGTTTTTTGGACAAAACTAGGAAACAAATTTGCTACGCTAAAACACCCTGTTAATAAGACAATAAAATGAGACCTCTTCTCGTGTTGTTAGAGTCGACTAAGGGGTTTAAGAGTTGTCAGTATTTGCGTATGGAGCGTTCCAACACAAGCTCCGTAGACTAAAGGAAGGCCCTGGAAACTGTAAACTAAAAATATGTTTTTTTAATGATAATAAAATATTTTGATGTGTCACTCACATGTTGTTTATTACAAGATTGATGGGCAGCAGCGTCATCATAGTGGACACATTACTGCGATCGCCAATCCGCTTGCCCAGCGTGGCGATTGGCAGCAGAACGTACCTAATACATAGCAACGAATGACAAGAACAAGGTGATTGACCCAAGAACAAGAATTCGATGAATTATAATGTATGAATATATATTATAGTCGTAGTTATATATAATATTAATAACCTTAAAAAGCACACTTGCGAAGTCATTGCGCTTCGGTGATGTGCAAATGCAAATGACGCCTCAAAATAGCGGATTTTTAGAATTTCTGAGCGTAGCGTGCCTAATGAGAATGAGGTTTATTACAGCATTTTCGGCTTTCACCCTCGTCGAAAAAAATTTTTTTTGTACTTGCATCGAAATGTACTATTAACACATGATAATAATTATCTGTTATTGGGTCATCATTACCTATGAAATTGGCGTTTTTGATCATAGACTTTAGTTGATCCCTAATTTTATTATCTAAAGAAAATATTTCTAGCCTTTTCTAGGATAAATGTGGCTTTAATAATTATTACTACGTATTTTTAATTTAATTATACTCGAGTACGGGAAAACCTAGAAAATAACAATATTGGTAATACGTAGTAGATTTAAAAGTGACCTTTATTTTAATACAATATGTATTGTTCAGTCGAAGTGTTTCTCATGGAAAATGCTGAAAATATTGAATATTTTATAAATATATGAAAATACCTACTTTGAATACTGGGGTATTTGCTCTTTATTATGAAATAAATAAAATTATTTCAGATAAACCAACGCCATTTTTTAATGTTGCATGTATTCGCGTATGCATTTATCATTATCATTATTTTTTTCATTTAATGTAATTATTATCATGAACTTTTTTGTAAGACTAAAGATTATAAGACTTGTGAAGATTGTAAGTCCTTGTTTCAGCAACAAATTAATTTAATAAAATTAAATTTAGTAATGCCAATTGGTTAAGAGTCACAAATTATTATTAAATCCATGTAATACCAAACAATAAGCAAAAGGTAAATAAATAATAAATATCTTGGGACATCTCACACAAATCGACCTAGTCCCACGGTAAGCTCAATTAAGACTTGTGATGTGGGTACCAGGCGACGATATATATAATAGATAGATACGTATAGGTAGATACTTAGATACATACACAGCCACGACCAAGGAACAAACATTTGTGATAAATAAATACACAAAGAATGCCCTCGCCGGGATTCGAACCCGGAACCTCCAGCTTCGTAGGCAGGGTCACTACCAACTAGGCTACAGAGGCTGACAAACGAAAATAATGCCTTTTTTATAGCCTATTACCTAGGTTCTTGTTGTGTAACGTGTAACATATTGGCTATATCTCAATATACTTTACAAAGCCAGACCTAATGGCGTGGTTAAACAAGTCCAACTAGTTTTCTTTCCCTTAATTGAATGTTATTTTGGCAGCCATTTTGATTTCAATCGATTCATGACACGAAGATATTGGAACTGAGTGGCATTTCAGATTATGAGTTTTTCTTGTAATATTATGGGCTTTCAAATTATGACTTCTATTGGTTTAATGTTGCTAGGTGTTGACTAGTAATTTCCGTATTTTTGCGGTCTTGTGCAGACAGTGGTATACTACATCGTAATTAATCATACTTTGTAAGGGGTCGAAAGACCCCGTACCGCATTGAACGTGTTAAAAGATTAAAAAAAATGTTGAGTACTAACCTCCCCTACACGTAGTGGGGATGTTTTTTTTAATTTCTGAAATGTGGGGTATCGTTGAATAAGTTATTTCGAAAAGAAGAAGGATCCCAAAAGAAAGGTTTTATATAACCACTCCAGATCACAAAAAAAATCTCTCACTTTTGATCAGTGAGTCCGAAAAATATGAAAAAAAAAATCATCATCTTACAGAATACCTACTTAAAAAAAAAAACTGTTTCAAACAATCGGCTGAACCATTTTTGAATAACTACGGAACCCTACACTAAGCATAGCCCGACATGTTATTGACCTGTTTTTTTTAACACTTACACCTATTGATTACATTGATGAATAAAGTAAGTTTAATTCTTACTAATTTACGATACGTATAATGGCAGTATCGAGAATTTTTTATATGTAGGTATAATAGTTGTTGATTTTGTTTGGTGAAATCGACGTCATACGTTACTTTAAAACCGGTCCATCAAATGTTGATGCCCTAAAACGCAATTGCAAAGTGACTAATTATAGATTTTATTTATTATTGTGAAAATTACTGAAAATATTACTTATATTATTATTTTAACCTTTAGTATGCGTTAGTACAGCAGTTTCAATACTATAATCAATAATATATAATATTATAATCTCTAAATATTTAATAATAATAATAAGTAGGTATTTAATATTCCGACACACAGCTAAAAAAAAGGCACAAACTTCTATGTTTGTACGTATGAAAAAAACATTTATTTCTGAAAAAAAAAACAAAGCACGAAAAAATCTACAGCTCGTACTGTACAAGAAAAATATTATAAATAAGCATAATGACTAACTTTCCACAACAATAAAAAAAATGTACATTGTGTGTAAATATTTTTCCAGCCACTCACGAGTATGAATTGTTTTATTACGAAAATGTCGTATCTACAATTGGTTTCTGAAAAGCTACTTACGCCCTTTTTTTGCTTAAAACGGCGCTATAGACAAAATGCGACCTCCGTGGAGGTCGATGAGCGTATGGAACTCCATCCATAGTCTCCATACAGGTCAGGTAAAACGACGTATGTTCTTACGAAAGTATTATAACGATACGACATTTTTGAAGCACGATAGCATAACTGTTAAAATAAAAATAAATTATTTTAAGTACCAACTGATAATTGTATGAAATACATAGTTTTGAGTTATCTAAAGAGGTACCAATTTCATTATCTATTTGTAATGTTAAGCAGGTAATCAATTTTACTTGAAGACGTTTTTTTTTTATCAATGTAAGTCGTTTTTAGTGTGCTCGATGTTTATTGTTATAAATAGGTATGATATTTACGTAAAACGTAGATTTTTAAAGTACTATAAAATGAGTAATATCTACATAAAAAAAAGCTACAAAAACATAAATATTTCCATCATAAACTTGTTTTCTATTATAAAATTTAATATAAACAAATATGTACATGTCAGTACACA
>JALPQI010018370.1:0-28826 GCA_025490895.1 Thaumatotibia leucotreta
GTGTTTCGTTCTGCTGTTAGGAATGCTAAATAATGCCTTATTTCGACAACTGCGTTCATATCTACGGGGGACACGTAAACCAATTTTATGTAATAAATCGGGAGCGTCTACAATATTATTCATAATTTTGAATAAAAATACCAAATCGGTACAAGAACGCCTAAGTGTAAGCGGCTGGATATTATGATTCGCAGCCGAGGAAGCATAGTCTACGTAGTTACCACCCACTCTAAATTCTAATGCCTTTAAGAACTTTTTCTGAAGTCTCTCAATTCGAGTCTTATGGACTTTAAAGAAAGGATTCCACACTACAGAGGCAAATTCCAGTCTACTACGAATGTAACTATTATAAAGAAGTTTATAAGTGACAGGTTTCCGAAAGGGTTTTGCCACGCGTAGAACAAATCCCAATTGTTTGTAAGCCTTGTTTAAGATATGGTCAATATGAGGATTAAAGGTTAGTTTTGCGTCCATTAAAACATCATCATTCATCCGCAGACCACGAACCCTGTAAAGTGTTTGAAACGTCGGAATGAAGTTAAAGTTAGTTAATATACGCGAGTTGATCCGTTTTCATAGTTTTATTTCATGTGTAATCTTCGCGGTAACCGAAGAAAATATTAAAACGTCATTATTATTCTTAAAAACTTATGGACTTTTATAAAGCATAAAGTTCCTAATAGAGCCAGCAAAAGGAATTCAAAACTTAGTAGATGAAATAAAAGTATCTAAAATAAGTAGTTTACTGTAGTTTTTGTTTATTAAAAAAAGCCAGATTACCCAAATAAGAAATTAATAGACCTTTTAATACCGCAATTTACAAAAAAATACATGCATATTGTAACACGAGGAAACCGAATACCTTTAACAGCGTATTCCTCGGTCGTAATAAGCAAATAATACCCATGTAGATTATCAGCGATCATGTAACATCATTTACTTCTTACGACCTCAGCAATACGCTTTTAGTTATTCTGTTTCTTCGTGTACACCGTGTATAAATAAAAAAATAGCTCCGTATCTATCGCGCACCAAAAAACACCACAATTTTATCTGCAACCAAAGTCCCTAAAGCAATCACCGGCATCCCTGACATCTGTCACACAAGTCTTCGTTTTCAATTACGGCGGCATGCGACCGAAATTAATTCCGTCGTCTTGATTGGCGATAAGAGTTGGATTACGCGGCGATTTGCTACTGCAATCGCGTCAATGTGCACGCGGCAAAGACTAACGCGCAGAGTGGTCACTGCGCTGAGTATCCATGAGGAAAAGATTTAACAACGGATTTCTGACTAAATTTGAAGTAAAAAAAGTCGTACCATGTTTGCCGGATTTTGTCTATTTTTGCGATAATAAAATACTTTTTATGTAGGCAGACGTATTCGAGGTAGATACCAAAATAAAAAACAAAAAAATGTTTTTGCATATTTTTTCAAAACTCAAGAAACGTTTCTGGCTTCTCTTAACCTCAGGAATTTATTTTCATAAAAAAAGTCCGTTTCCTCGTGGGCACTTTGTAAAGGCGTGCAGTCAGGTAAAAGCCTTGAAATATCAGTTATCAGCTTATCACGTATGATATTGCGTAATAATGAAACAAAAAATATGAATCAGTAGTTCCGATAAAAAATGTATTAAATACATAACAAGTGTTAACGACAAAGGGTTTTGAAAGTTAGGTACTAAGGTCACCTAATTAATCTAGTTATAGGTATTTACCATTACGGTGGGAAACAAGCAACCTAAGCAGTGTGTAACGTCATACCTAAGCCTACCACCAGCTAGCATATGAAAAACCTGTAGCCGTACCATGTGTAGTCAAGTAACTTGACAACTCATGGCACGACTACAGGGATGGATACATAAATAAAAAAACCGGCCAAGAGCATGTCGGGCCGTACTCAGTGTAGGGTTCCGTAGATATTCAAAAACGGCTGGGCCGATTATGTCCGAAATTCTTTTATTTTCAAGTATTCTATAAGCCCACGGACAGACGGATAGACGGACATGGCGTAACCCGCGTAACTAACTACATATAAGGGTTCTTAATTTACTACGGAACCCTATAAATTACATTTTAATAAAACGTTTTCGCAATAGTCTTTGCAAATGTTATGCCACATCGGGCAGCGGGCGGGGCGGCGGTCGCCGGTAATGGAGTGCGGGTGGCGCGCGCGGCACGCGGCGACGCGCGGCGGCGGGCGGCGGCGTGCGCCGGCGCACCCCCACCGATTATGACAACCGAAATCACGTGAGAACCCTACGGTCCCTCGACTCGACTCGACAACTCGATGGTTTGATGTTGGAAATTAAAAAAAAGAATGAAAAGAGCCTTCTGAGAGGCTAGGAACGCTATCCCGCTAGACAGGTCTCTCCCACCGTTTATGACAACCGAAATCACGTAAGAACCGTACGGTCCCTCGACTCAACAATTCGATGGTGGACCCTGGAAATAAAAAAATAAAAAGAGCCATCTGACAGGCCAGGAACGCTATCCTAGTCATAGCTCTCTCAGACTGGGGTCCATATATCCTTGGGCAACTGGTAATTGCTATTAGGTTTGTCGGCCTTGAACTCTCAACAATTCAAGTGATGAAATTCATTCATTTTTTCATTTCGTAGCAATCGTAGCATACAGTTTTAATTTGTATTTTTTTGTTTCTCCATATTATTATTGTGATTCTTGTGTTTGTTACGAATAAACTTATTTATATTCTTTTCTATTAAAAAAAATACAAACAAAATAATTACTGACTCCTAGTAGAACGATTCATTCGTTTTTTTTTTCAGAGGTGAATGGTAATGGAGGATGGTAAATCTTTACACATACAAAATGTGGTGTTAATCTGTTATATATTTTAAGAACTGGGAAAGGCTAGTGCCGCCTACTGCAATTCCAAATCGAAATACGTGATAGTCTTATAAATTTTATGCATAGCTGCCTTGGATGCTTAATATTTGAAAGCCTACGTGTAGAATATTAGTATCCTATCAAAAATTGCAGCACAAATTGGAAACCTAACCTTTGACTGTATAAAATGTGGCTTTAATAGAATCCAGCGAAATTTCTAAGCCACGCCAATAAAGCTGAAGCACTCTCACCGCAAAATGCCTCCAGAGCGATCACGGCGCTGAGCAAAAGTAATATTTAGGTGTCAACTGCAGGCGATAATAGCGGGGTAAAAAATAGCTCCCAGAGCGAACTATTCCACCCTTGCCTGGTATCTGGTTTATCGGCCGATAGTATCTGAGTGAGACATCGCCACTGACGTTTGAAATATGATCGCCGCGGTCCCTGGGCGCGTGCTGCGCATATTCAAATCTGAATCGCGCGAGACCCCCGTGTTGGCTAAATACACCCGCCCGGCCCTCCCACTTACCGAGGGTCGGCCCTATGTAATCGAATTTGAAAATTATTCTAAAACACTGAATAATGTATACTCCGACCCTACGCCGGCGGCGCTGATTTTTAAAATAAATTAAACTTAATCAAGTGGGTTCGCGCACATAAACGGATTAACTTGGCGCTGATTTGACTTCTCTGTTTGCACGGTACATGAGGGGGCTTAAGGTCATTTGATACTGTATCGAGTTGACTGACATCGTTTATTTTAGGTACGTGTGACAGCGAAGGATATATTAAGTTTTTTTTCGAATACTTTAATTGTGTTAATCAAAAAGCCCTAAGTCTAATTAAGGTAAATGTACCAATGCTTGTTTTTCGAATACATGCAACAGAGGCACATGTAGGTACAGCCAAAGGTAAAATAAAGTGTATAAAAAAATGTTGTTTTGCACTTGACTGTACTTGTATTTATCTATTGACAGGCTTAGTGCTAACCCATGGTATCCGTCTCTGTCACTTCACTTCTATTATGACTTCATAATAAACATACAGATGTTTCAGGTAAAATATTACGGTAACGTATTATTAAAGGTAACGTACGAATAAATGTCGCTGACCTAAAGCATTGGAGTTTCAATATGGAACTCCCTGTGGAAGGACCTAATTTAATTCAATAAAATAATAATAACCATTGCATTGTAACCATTCCTGATCATTGCTATGAATATAATCACAAACCATCAACTTCAATCGATTTCTCTAAGATCCCATCATTAGGCCCTGACTCGGTACTAACGGGACTATCTCGAGGATTTACCCGTTTGATAAAAAAAAACGATTCTTGGAGATATCGAGACAAAAAAATCAATCGAATTGATAACCTCCCCTTTTTTTGAAGTCGGTTAAAAATCGTTTGAGGAGCCATCCTTAAGAAGTTATTTATTTCCTAAACTTTCGTATCTTCACTAGTAATGAATGATATCCGAAAACAAAGACTTGCTCAATAGTCAATATCAATTGAATCTGTTTACTCATGAAAGCCAGCAATAAATGTAGGTATGCACTAGATATACAGCACTACCTATAACCTATAACGCACAAAAACGCCATCATCACATTTTATCGCCAGCTAATAATTCAATAAAAATTTATGAGTCGAAAAAATCGCTTCAAAATATTTGAAAGTTAAATATTGAATAAAACAATATTAGTTCACTCGGTACATTGAACTTTATTGCGCTGTGCATACATTTGCCGATTCGGCACGCAGGGCTGCGGCCATTAGCGCCGATATGAAATTAAAATTAAAATATATAAAAAACTGCGAGAGCTCTCCACAGACCGCTAAGGGGCAGCCCTAAAGATTTAACAGGAACAGAAGCTGCCATAGAGAAGAACTTTACAGTGAATTTTTACTACTACGCTTTCTGCGTTATTTATAGAATTTCATTTAACCCATTCAGGGCGACGCTCGAACTCTCGATCCAAGTACGGCGCGCTACCATACATTCAAACTTGCAATTGCAGAGTCACGCACAAGTGGCGTTACTCAGTGGCTCGGCGGCGCACAGTATCGCGCGCCCGTGATGTTGCACATATTGGATGGCGTTATGCCGGAAATTACTTTAACCAATGAAATTATTTAATAAACTATTGTAAGATATTTATTTGTTGAAATAATTATCTGAATATTTATTTGATGAAATAAATATCTGACGGGGTGAAATTTTATTTCCTATTTACACTCTAAGTTGTCATCGTGAAACAATGTCTGCTGTTTTATAAATTTCAATCATATCTGCACAATTTTTGTGATATCGGGGTTGGTACTCACAAAAAAGTTGCTAATTATAACCGACATAAGTACCTCTCAAAGTATAAATGGTTAACACAATTTCACTTGTGACGTAGTTAACTTTATACAGGGTGTTTGGTTAGCGGTGTCGGAGCTTTTAAGGGCGTAAACTACAATCTTAATATGTTTTTGTGCCAACGTTAATTAAATGGCGGCAATTTTAACATTTCAAACAGACAAATACGAGTGCACGTGGTATTTCTGGAATTATACGCTCATTCGGTCCTATCCTTGCAAAAAAACTCGTTAGTGAAGTCATTAGATAAGCAAACTAATAAAGCTAATCATTTGATTCTACTATTTCCACAACAAGGCCAAAAAAAAATTTTTTTATTAGGTAAAAATATTAACAAATACACCTTCATTTTTCAATCAATTTAATTTCGTTAAGATAGGTTTTTGGTATTGTTATTACTTATTTGTTAGTACAAAATCTAAATTAAATTAATTGAAAAATGGAGGTAAATTTGTTACTATCTTTAAATAAAAAAAAAAAAATTTGGCCTTGTTGAAATAGTAGAGTCAAATGATTAGCTTTATTAGTTTGCTTACCTGATGAGCTCTCTAACGAGTTTTTTTTTGCAAAGATAGGACCGATAACAAACGTACAATTCTAGAAATACCACATGCACTCGCATTCGCTTGTTAGAAATTTTAAAAATTTTGCCATTTAATTATCGTCGGCACAAAAAAGAAAATGTATGGTAATTTATCGATGAAATTGATTGTAGTTTAAGCCCTTAAAAGCTCCGACAGCGCTAACCAAACACCCTGTATAGGTACTTAGGAAATGAAGTAAAAAAGTATAAATTTGCTAACAACACTCATTCATAATATATTCACTTTTACAAATTTTACATGAAATCTAAAACATAACTTTCACTAAACCTAAAAGTAAAGTTGAACATTATTATCGCACCATCTAATAAACACAATATTTTTTGTTACAAAAAAACTGCACTGAGCTTGCAGTTAATAGTTAATATATTATTATGTATATTGTTTGTCGAAGATTCAGTATTATTTAGTTAACTTAGTTGGATTACTCCATATTTACGCAGTTTTCATGATAATTCGACTGCGAAAAGAAGAAACCCCGAAGCAACACATTTTACGATATTGAATTATTTATACACGGTGTAACGTCAGCATTCCGAAAGATTTTAATGCTGCATTCCTGACCATATTTAGAGTCTTTAATGTTTTATAAAATTTCCTGGATTCGGCTTGGTTTCAGAGATAATCAACCTTTTTTCGAAACAAGTTTTTCGACGTAACTCGTCATTTAACTTCTTTTGGATTACAATGCTACCACAATGTGTTCTAATATTACCACACCTTTTGCCTGACAATCAAGAAATACGAATAGACTTGACGAAATAACCTCTACCTAAAAAAAACAATTGAAATAAATAATTTAAACAAATTGTTGTTATGATAAAAAGTACTCAAATTCAAATCGGCCTAAAAAAATATAAAAAAAAAAATTTTTTTTTTGGTGGAATTGACATTTGGTCTCATAGTATTTTTTGTTTGTTTTGATGTCTAGAATGCATAGTTAAAATCTTTCGCAATGCTCGCGTAACACCGTGTATTATTCATTTGCCTTTTTTCTGAATTGAACAATTCAAAATGGGGGACTTCATTGCCTTTAATGCGTTATCAGCTAATTAACTATTAGGCTACAGAAACAGTTACTTTGGTGAAAGATTGTAATGCTATTTTTAATGTTTTAAGGCCATAATTATGATACTCACTATTATATACTGATAAATTTTCTTTATCAGTAAGCTCCAATCCTAGAGCAGTCAAATATCGGTGACCATGTTCAAAATTGAGTCGTTCATTTCAAGTGCAGTTGGAGATAAAGAGTTCACAGCCAAGTCAATCGTGGAAAGCGTGTTCGGGTTATCAGTGTTCAACTGTTCATAGCCAGGTCAGTAGGTGAATGGGAGAAAATCGACAGCCAGGTCAAAAGAGAATCACAATACACACGACACACAAGATTACGAAACAAAGATGCGCAATAGTCAAAGGACGAGCCAAGACTAATATATATACCTGTACTAAACCCTAAACCACGAATTGAGTCACTATTAATGCTATCGGTATCCCGACTTTTTTTTCTTTATACATTCCAGATGTCAACTTAGACTACCGAAATCGTTAGGTTATACCGATAAAAACTTTTGCGCGTGAATTTCATTTATCTGTTGAAAGGGGCATCGTCATTAGAAGTAGCCGCCATCCATTGTTTCCATTGTCTTGGTTCATTCAGGTACCAGTTGTCAACTTTAACTGCATACATCGGAAGGTTAAACTGATAAGGATCTTTTGTGTAAATTCCATTTATTCGCCATTGAAGTCGCCGCAAATTTCTATCTTTAAATTTACGCCCTCAACAAAGTCACCGCCATCCATTGTATCTATTTTGTTTTCATACAGATAAGGACATTTGGGTGTGTTTATCGACTGAAGCATACATCTATATTTGCATCGTCAAACAAATGCAATTAAATCGGTATTTTTATTTACTTATTGCATTTTTTCTAACCCGGTCCTCTTCACTGTACCTACTTACCTAACCGTGTGTATATTAGTAAATAATGTACGCTGAAAAAGTTTCCGTTTTTTCAACTATAAAAACTTTATTTGAAGTATTTTAAAGTACCTGTACGTGTACATCTAAATAAATGCACTAGATCTGTCTGTTCGCTGAAACTCAAAAACCATCAAACATTTGTATACCTTATTACGCATACTCCTTATATTATTTACGAACTTAAATATTTCGGTATAACATACATGTAATTTCGCTGGTTAGAAACAAATTCTGCATACCGCCATCCATTACCCCTGTAAAGTCGTTATAATCTTACAAAGAATATAAACACCATTTTGAATCACGCCAAAATAAACCGTACATGCGCGGGCTAAGGTCCATATTAAATATGTATATTTTTTGAGTTCCGTTATTCTAGTAGAGCTCAAAATGCAACACGCTTCGCCCACTGAATCACAACACGTTGGCGTGATTCTCAAAAGTACCGTAAATAGTAATATTTTGTCTGGAAATGGTAATATTGCATTTAAATATTTATTTACATTTCATTACAGTTGTTAGATAATGAAAAAATATTAACGAAAACCAGAATTCGCTATTTTTTGTTTAGCGTTTATAAAAAGTTGAATACAGGAATAATATACTAAACATATGTATAAGGTATTTTAGACTCATGTTTTAACTATGTCAAATGGACAATATTAAGTCCATAAGTTTAAAAATGATGGAGATAATCGACTAAACAAAATAACGCAACATGTGCGTGATCAGTGGCTAAGCGGCGTTGCAAAATCACGCATACGTTGCGTGATTAGCGCTGAATGGGTTAATTGAATAATGACCCTACTGAAAAATAAAAGTTAATAATTACCTAAAATTTAATTAATTGCATACCTATAACTTTTTCCAGTCCTCAAGGCAAAGTGGGCTTAGGTTTGTAATTTTCCTGATTGGATAAACTTTCTCAAAAACTTTTTACGTTCAAGATCGTAAACACGTTAAATTTTATTGTGATAGACTCATTAATCTACTGCATTATTTGTAGTCTATCCACTATTGTAAGATTATTAGCCAACCATCATTAGCAGCCATAGGACGACGAACTCGGTCTTAACAATTGAACAGCCCATACTGGTCACTATTAGCTATAAGAATGCATGGTAATCCACTCTTACAAGTGCTTGTGCCTTCGTCTAAGCAATAAGTAAATGTAAATAAAAAAAATATTATCCGACTCCATAGTTTCAGCCACGAACTATCATGTAGCGGTACAGCAGGGGTGCCACTCGATGATTTGGTTTTTCGATTCGTTACGCCGTCAAACTACCCTCTACCCTCGAATATGTTCCCTCGCCTTGATATTATTTATACGTCTGTTAAGTGGAGTTGTAGAGGATTATGGCCGGGAGCTCGGCACTTCAACAAACATCGGTTATGATTTCAAATATCGATCGTATTTTAACGACTTGAGACAGGACGCTAGAACACTTGTTAGATTTTCGTCTGTGATACTTACATTCTAATGATACCGACCCTACGCCGACTTGCATTGCCAATTTAAGTCTTGAGAAATATGACTTTTCTCTTAGGTATATTAAATCAAGATTCAAGTTTTAGAATTATAACTAACGTGAGACTCAAACTTATTTAAATATTTACGCAGTACATGTCTGCTTTGGTTGCGGGTACTCCATGATGAGGATCCTCGAAATGGATCGAAACATGTCGAGCAATTATCGACTAAAATTACGTGAGTACCTAAATTTTGATCAATATTTAAATAAGATTCAAGTTCATTACCAAATATTGGTTATTAAATTGAAAATTACGAGCGAGACATTTGACTCGGTGTGGAAGTAAAACACTTTAACTCTGAATACTATAAGTAATATTTTTGTATAGATAAGAAGAGTAATATTGAAATTAGTTTTCATGTAGTCCTAAACCGTCTTTATGATTCTACTAGCACAATGCAATATAGCATCTGTAGCCTAATACCAGTAAGCCTACGAGAAGATATTTGCCGAACTTCTAAGAAAACATGTCAAGAAAACAGGAGCGAGGCACGCTGCGGTTAGGTATGCAAAGCAAACATATTTTCGCTTGAGACTAGAACGGGTGGGCAAACAGTGGCCGCCATGGCGAAGGTTCGGCCGTGTTTACCCTCGCTGCGTCGCTCGCCTGGCCTCATATATTAAACATAGCAGTCTGTAGCAGGGTAGGCTTGCGTACCGTCTTATGTAGGTACACCTGGGCCCAGATGCCCGAGATCCAGGCGTTGATATTTAGAGAATTACCCCCTTATTCATAAACGTTTGTTAACTTAACAAGCCGCTAATAATTGTTTGTCCCGTTCGGTCTTACCAATGTGTCCATTAGAGCACAAGGGACAAACAATTATTAGCAGCTTGTTAAGTTAACAAAAGTTTATGATTAAGGGGGTTAGTAATTACAGCTATAAAAACCTGCGTAGCCTAGAAGGTAGAAGGCACTGTCTACGAAATTGGAGGCTCAAATCTGAGTGAGGGCATTTGTGTGTTTGCCATAAATATGTGTTCGTTAGTCATGAATGTATTCTATTTAAGTAAATAAATAAGGTTTGCAATACTGGGCGCGTTGTGCCGTCAGGTCTATAAGCAAAATGTTCAATTGGACTGGAGTGTATTTAGACTTCAGAACGCTAATGAAAACTATATGAAAATATGTACTGGCAAACGTTTTTTTTTTTACTGAAATACACATGCTGAATTGACCATAGCAACGTTGTATCAATTACAACATGCGTATTTTGAATCTATTAATAGCGTAGTAAAATGGTCTTGGCGTAGGTATCACTGCCGTATTGAGTTATAAAATATCATCTTACCTACTCCTCAAGTTTTAATGCCATGTCAAAGCGCCACAATCAGAGTAATGAATCCGTTTTTCAGCAATATTACATCGGCGTAAAAATAAGGTCGAGGCAGTTACCACGTTTATCGGGCGCTCATTAACCCTTAGGCGCATACAGTATCATAAATGATACGACCGAAATGACACATTTCGAAATAAGTAATCAATTGCGACTGACACACCGAGCAACAGAGTTCTAATTGGCATCGATTGTTTACATAAGTCATTTCAGAATTAAAATGTGTGATACCATATGCACCTAAGGGTTAAAGCGAGGGCGATCTTGCTTCGGAGTCGTTAAGCGCGCAATAGTTCGCGAGATCCTCGTAAAAAATATCTCGCAACCAACTTTACGAGCGCCCTTTGTGAACGCATCATTAAATTTCCATCTAAATTTAAATTACTAGCGCTACGATTCGACGCGCTTTCAACCACGTGTTTCTGTTTCCCTGTTCGGTGGAAATGTTATAATTGCTGCACAGAAAACGCAGCCGACTCGTGAATTTGAAAAAAGATGACGTCAGTCGGAATTATCTTCAGCGCAGCGCAATTGAAACGGCTTTGCGCCGGGCTTAGTGAAAAAGTTGGCGTTCGTTTTAATAATTCCGACTCCGGCGCCTCGTCAGAATGCCGTTGTCACTTCCCGGATTAAGCTCCGACACGGCACGGCTAGGATTCGAGAGTTATTTTAATTTGCATTTTTCGCATAATTTCGGGGAAAAGTGCAACCAATTTTCTTTCGTTCTCCTTTCGTTACCGATTTTAAACGTCGGCGTGTACCTATGTAAAATTTTAAATGTCTGCTTCATTCCGTGTGTCCCATAGATTGTAATAAGAATAGTAAAGTATCGTATTCTGATGTGAAAAAAGAGAAAAATAAAATCTTTTTGCGAGAAATGTTTCATATTTTGAATGGGGCCGATCGTCTAGATAATCCGGAAATTCATCACTCCAAAAAATTTTTTTGGTAATACGTACAACATTATTCTCATACTTTATCTGAATAAGTATGCCATACTATATCTGTCCTTAACATTTTAAATAGATTACCAATATTTTTGTTACAATTTTTAGATAGGCAACATTTTACTGTAGAGAACTCTTTCTACTTCACGTACCTACCCGCCATGATAGCGCACGTGAAGTGGCCGTTACGGTGTTTCCACTTATTTTAAGCTTTTGTTATACTCGTACTCGCACTGCACCAAATAACTTTCTCGCGAAGTTTATGATGTTTGGTCGGAGCGGTGGTCGGTCGTTTGTATGCGGCGCCATACTTCCCGAGGAAGGGCATAAAGTCAGCAGACCATGTGTTCTCATCGCTTCCTAAGCTCAAGTGATCTTACAATAACCAAAGTAACACTCCTTGAGATCTTTAGCATCAATACGTGAGCAGAGCGCCCACTTCTTGTCTGTCTGAGAGTTTGACTCGGTTGTAGCTGAGAATAACGCTCCAGGTGAGCGTATCGCTGGTCATGCCGTTTAGATAAGGGTGTTGCGACCCCTGCCTACGCGATAAGGACATTTCGCAACTGTGCAAAAAATACTTGACACCCGCCATGGAAGAATCATGGTGCTCGATTATAACTTACCGTATGTATTTTCCGAGGAAAGGATGTTGTGGCTTGATGGAAAGCGAAGAAGTAGATTAAAACTTTTCGGAAATATCGAACACTAATAATCCTACGTGAGAATAAAACTATCAATGAAACGACAATTTACATTTAGTTGTGAAGAGCATTCTCTTGTGACGTGATATTAGGAGAAATATTATTGATACATCGGTGAAAGAATGAATGAAACTAGACGGGCATCCGGGTAGACGGTTTCGCAGTGTTTTATTTTATATAATCTGCCTAGAAAACTGAAGTGATTATATGTTTACTTGATTCTGAAAATAAATCCGCAGAGGTATCTATATACCCTGCATCTAGTCGACTGTGAATTTACGACTTGTTTTTAACGCCCCCAATTAATAATCCAGAAAAACAAACGAAAGAAAAAAGGAGGAAAAACCTCAAACAAATAAGGCCATCCGATTAAGCAGAATGATTTGCGAATCACTTAAGGTCCAAATGCCACCGTTTTGACTTTCCCGCTCCGAATGGCGAATAAAACCGAGTACGAATAAATTGCGGGACTGCAGCGTTATTCCAAACAGAAAACCGAGTCTGCCATTAAGAATCCAGTATAACAGCGGTCTTAAGTCACACCTGTGCATTATGGCTTTAAAGGTCTCAGTTATATTGGCGATCCTTAGCATAAGGCTACTATAGAAAGGGAACATGCAGCTCGGATAAAGCAATATTTGTTCACCTACCCCCGCATTACGGGCCCATTAGCGGGATGCAAATAACGTCTTGTCATTTTTACTTCTTTATTTTCCGTCCCTGCGCCGGTATGGTAATAAGATTCACTTAGCTCTTACTGAAAATGAGTAGTGACTGCCCTTTTGTGGACAGGTGGGGTTGATTTGTTTAAGAGTTCGCTGTACTCTTCACTTTGAATGTACTTGACCGAACAAGACATCCCATTTTCGTCACTGAATAGAACTTGCATCGTAGAGGCAGGTAAAAGAACCTGAAATGAGTAAGCTTAGTTACATAATTTAACATAGTGTGTTGACTGCTGCAACTTTTACGCATGCAAATCATATTAATGATTATAATATTATACATGTAACGTAAAACATGGCAATTGATAACGTAATATTTAAAACAACATTTCCTTGAAAATCTACGTAAACGTTTCAATAATTGTATGACTGTTTAGCAGATATTATCACTGATTTCAATCAGATACCTACATATAAAATACGACTTATCAAATTATCACTGATCACCAAAACATCATGAAGCATGACTTTAATATCATGCTGCTATTTCTATATGAAAATATGTTTTGCCTCCACCCCCAAATCTGCCAAAATCAGTGAAATGCAGCCCCTCTCACCTGTCGGATGTTACGCAAACCATGCCTACAGCTACACTATATCAAAGCTATATTCACTTACCTTAATCCATTGTAATAAAGTGCAAATATGTAAACATATTTTTGACTTCAATAGCAGCCCATTTTCCTTGTTTCTTCTCATGCAAAATCAAAATGGCGCCTACTCGCATCCGGGTTCTAGCCCCACTTACTGTGGTTTATTTGCCAAACAGATTGCAACGTTATTTATAGTTGGGGGACCGTTATTAAATCGCGATTTAAGACTTAAGTGTATGAGCAGTCTGGAGTCTTAGATCATGTTTTACAACACTGATGCAAATAAAGATTACAGTCTCTTCACATCTTTAGTTCTTGAGTTCGTTTTGAATTTAACAATCGATGACGTATTGGTTTATGGTTCTCTAGTTCATAAGTGTAGGTAATTTTGCGCATATTTAGCAGGTACTCCAACATACACAACACACACTTTCAAACTTGTTACATTATATAAATAAATAAATATCTTGGGACATTTACACAAATCAACCTAGTTCCATGTTAAGCTCAATTATGGCTTGTGATATGGGTACTAGGCGACGATATATATAATAGATAGATACATAAATACATAGACAGCCATGACCAAGGAACAAATATTTGTGATAAATAAATATCTACACAAATAATGCCCTCGCCGGGATTCGAACCCGGAATCTCCAGCTTCGTAGGCATGGTCACTACCAACTAGGCTACACAGGCTGACAATAATGTACCTATATCTTCATTTACCAATATCAGCTCAATTATGAATTGTGTTGTGGATAAAGATAAATATATAGATACTTAACTATACAAAACTACATCCATGACAACATACATAATTTAGGATAAACATACAAATAAATAAGGAAACTCCAGCTACGTTCTAGACAGGGTCACTATTATTTATTTATTTTACATTAAATTACACGTATGCAACAGTTTTCCAACCAAAGCACGTACGTGGTAACAACAAATACCTACGATAAGAATAATCATACAAATAACTCATCATCATCATCATCATCATCATATCAGCCGAAAGACGTTCACTGCTGAACATAGGCCTCCCCCAAAGATTGCCACAATGACCGGTCCTGCGCCACCCGCATCCAGCGGACTCCTGCGACCTTCACCAGGTCATCGGTCCACCTTGTGGGGGGCCTACCCACGCTACGCCTTCCGGTACGTGGCCGCCACTCAAGAACCTTCCCGCCCCAACGGCCATCGGTTCTACGCGCAATGTGCCCCGCCCACTGCCACTTCAGTTTAGCGATTCGGAGAGCTATTTCGGTTACTTTGGTTCTGCTGCGGATGGTCTCATTTTTAATCCGATCACGCAGAGAGACTCCTAGCATAGCCCTCTCCATTGCCCTTTGGGTGACTTTGAGCCTTCTTATGAGACCCATTGTAAGCGGCCACGTTTCAGTACCGTATGTCATCACGGGCAACACACACTGATTAAAGACTTTCGTCTTCAAACACTGCGGAATATTGGACGAAAATATGTGTCGTAGCTTCCCGAACGCTGCCCAACCGAGTCGGATTCGACGATTGACCTCTTTCTCGAAGTTGGACCTACCTAACTGAATAGTTTGCCTTAGGTATATATATTCGTCTACAACTTCGAGTGTAAAGTCTCCGATTATTACGGGAGTTGGTGCTACATGGGAATTCGACATGATTTTCGTCTTATCCATGTTCATCCTAAGACCAACTCGCTCGGAGGCTTTACTGAGGTCAACGAGCATAGTACTTAAGTCCTCCAAGGTCTCAGCCAAGACTACTATATCATCAGCGAATCGAAGGTGAGTGAGGTACTCGCCGTTTATGTTGATACCCAGCCTTCTCCAGTCCAGAGTCTTAAAGACATCCTCCAGTGCAGCGGTAAACAGCTTAGGGGAGATGACATCTCCTTGCCTAACTCCCCGCTGCAGCAGAATAGGCTTCGAGCTCTGGTCTTGGAGTCGGACTGACATTGTGGCGCTCTCGTACAAACACTTCAACACCTCGATATAGCGGTAGTCGACTTGGCACCGTTGGAGAGACTGTAGTACTGCCCATGTTTCGATCGAATCGAAGGCTTTCTCGTAGTCCACAAACGCTAAACAGAGGGGCAGGTTATATTCTTCGGTCTTCTGTATAACCTGGCGAAGCGTATGGATGTGGTCTACGGTACTAAAGCCTCTTCGGAAACCGGCTTGTTCGGGAGGCTGGAAGTCATCAAGCCTGCGTGCAAGACGATTCGTAATGACTCTTGAAAACAGCTTATAGACATGGCTCAGAAGTGAGATGGGTCGGTAGTTCTTCAATAAAGCGTTGTCACCTTTCTTGAAGAACAGTACCACCACACCTCTGTTCCATGCCTTTGGCGTTCTCCCTTCCAGTAAGACGGAATTGAACAACTTCAGAAGGGCCGTAAGGATCGGTTTACCACCCGCCTTCAGAAGCTCAGCTGTAATTCCGTCCTCCCCAGGCGCCTTGTTATTTTTGAGCTGTTCAAGAGCCATTCTAATCTCGCACAGGCTGATTTCCGGGATGTCTTCTGTATAGTGTCGGGTCAGTCTAGCTCTGAGGTCTTCCGCTAGATCACCTTCGGGTCTGCTAGTTGACGTGTACAGCTGTCCATAAAAACCCTCTATCTCACTCAGCAGCTCAGATCTGGATGTGACGATTCTACCATCCTCAGTCTTTAATTTGGCGAGCTGGCTTTGCCCAACAGACAGATCCCTTGCAAAAACTTTAGAGCCCTTGTTCCGCTCGATGGCTTCTTCTATACACTTGGTACGGAATTGGCGCATATCGCGTTTGAGGGACTTAGAGATCTGTCTGTTGAGCTGCCGGTATAAAGTCGCATCAACTGAGGATTGTAGAACCAGTTCACTCCTTTTTTCCATTAGCTTCTGAGTGGAGTCTGAGAGCTTTCTGGTCTTATTTGTCCGCTGGGCCTTAAAAAACTTAGACCCAGCGCTATGGACAGCTTCCACAAACCCGTCGTTGAATACGTCCACGTCATCGCCTAGGCAATCGAAACGGTTTTGGAGTTCCAGCTGAAAGCTCTCGGGGTTTTGGAGATGGAGTGCAGGACGGAGCGTAGACTTCATCAGTCGCGAGCGTTCTAGCTTAGGACATATATTCAACGTGCCTCTTACCAGGCGGTGATCGCTACCGGTTTTAACCGTACTGATCACAGAAACATCGTTGAATATATGTCTCTTCGTCGACATGATGAAGTCGATCTCGTTTTTAGTTGCACCGTCGGGACTCATCCAAGTCCATTTTCTGTGCTCGCGTTTCTTAAAGAAGGAGTTCATCATGTAGAGTCCCTCCTTCTCCAAGAAACCAGCCAGCAGATGGCCCCGGTGGTTCCGACGTCCAACCCCAAATTGCCCCACCCTCAGTTCGTCACCATCTCTCTTGCCCAGTTTCGCGTTGAAGTCCCCCATAACAACGGTGAAGTAGGTTCTGGAGCTATGCATGGCTTTTGAGATATCTTCATACATAGCCTCCACCTCGTCGTCGGAGTGTGTCGAAGTCGGCGCGTACACCTGTATGACCTTCAGCGAGTATCTCTCAGATACTCTGAGTATAAGGTACGCCACCCTAGCCGACACACTCTCGATCTTCACCACGTTGTTTACGAGGGACTTGTGGACGATGAACCCGACACCTCCCTGGGACTGTTGGTCACCCTCCCGGAAATAGAGCAAGTTGCCGGACCTTAGGATTATCGTGTCCTCGCCCTCTCTTCGGACTTCTGACAATCCCACAATGTCCCAACGCAACTTGCTCAATCCTTCCTCCAGTTCCACTAACTTTTCGTTGGTCCGCAGTGTACGTGTGTTGTACGTTGCCAGGGCCAGAGGTCGTCGGTGGTGGTAGCCGGATCTTTGCCGGAGATTCTTAGCACCCCTGACCCCGCTAGCACCCTGGCCGCTACCATAACCAGGGCACCGGGGGTCGCCGGAACCTCGGGGCCGCGGCCTTGTTTGTCTTTTCATGGGGGGTAGTTGCCATAATCGCCACGCTTGGCATGCGGGTTGGCGATCGCAGTGTCTCCACCGCACTTTAGGGATGCTGCTGCCCATCCCCCGGTGGTCTTGGTCGTAGTTTTCAGACATACCCGGGTCAAGTGTATGATCAGTAACACTTTAGTCCCTTAGTCGACTCCTACGACACCCATGGGAAGAGTTGGGGTGGTGACAAATGTATTCTTACTGCCGTCACCACACGGCAAACAAATACCTAATACCTACAAATAACTAATCATAAAAAATAATAGACATACAACCCCAAATTGCCCCACCCTCAGTTCGTCACCATCTCTCTTGCCCAGTTTCGCGTTGAAGTCCCCCATAACAACGGTGAAGTAGGTTCTGGAGCTATGCATGGCTTTTGAGATATCTTCATACATAGCCTCCACCTCGTCGTCGGAGTGTGTCGAAGTCGGCGCGTACACCTGTATGACCTTCAGCGAGTATCTCTCAGATACTCTGAGTATAAGGTACGCCACCCTAGCCGACACACTCTCGATCTTCACCACGTTGTTTACGAGGGACTTGTGGACGATGAACCCGACACCTCCCTGGGACTGTTGGTCACCCTCCCGGAAATAGAGCAAGTTGCCGGACCTTAGGATTATCGTGTCCTCGCCCTCTCTTCGGACTTCTGACAATCCCACAATGTCCCAACGCAACTTGCTCAATCCTTCCTCCAGTTCCACTAACTTTTCGTTGGTCCGCAGTGTACGTGTGTTGTACGTTGCCAGGGCCAGAGGTCGTCGGTGGTGGTAGCCGGATCTTTGCCGGAGATTCTTAGCACCCCTGACCCCGCTAGCACCCTGGCCGCTACCATAACCAGGGCACCGGGGGTCGCCGGAACCTCGGGGCCGCGGCCTTGTTTGTCTTTTCATGGGGGGTAGTTGCCATAATCGCCACGCTTGGCATGCGGGTTGGCGATCGCAGTGTCTCCACCGCACTTTAGGGATGCTGCTGCCCATCCCCCGGTGGTCTTGGTCGTAGTTTTCAGACATACCCGGGTCAAGTGTATGATCAGTAACACTTTAGTCCCTTAGTCGACTCCTACGACACCCATGGGAAGAGTTGGGGTGGTGACAAATGTATTCTTACTGCCGTCACCACACGGCAAACAAATACCTAATACCTACAAATAACTAATCATAAAAAATAATAGACATACAAATACAAAACAAAAACAAACATTCAGAAGTAAAAACAAAACATCATGATATCGTATTTTTTTCTATTATACGCTATCCACAAATACGTCAATGTCATCCGATTCTGTTATGACGTGAGTACGTGAGTGTCACTAAGGGCACTCGAGGACTTTCGCCGAATATATCTGTCACATAAATGTTAGGTCCTTTTCTAGTACATGCCTGGGGAAAAGGATAGTCATAATTTTATTTAACGGATATAATTAACCGGGAACTGTGAAACAGACCATAAGACTACAGGAAAAAGTATTTTATAGAAAACGAGTAAGTTAGTAACGTCCGTGGCCGTGTGGTGACGGCAGTAAGAATACATTTGTCACCACCCCATCTCCTCCTGCGGGTGTCGTAAGAGTGGACTAAGGGATTGAAGTGTCACTTACTATTATTGGCAGCAGTGTCATCATAGTGGACACATTACTGCGATCGCCAATACCTTCTGATGCGTCTATAGGTATAGTTAATAGGAGAGGCCTACGTCCGGCAGTGGACTATCATAGGCTGATGATGTATGTAAGTAATGTCTAATCTAATTAAACTTATACCCTGTCAACTTAAATCCCTAACATGCCACACCAGGCCCGTACTTAGAACATTTTATTTTTCAATTACAATTGTTAACGGCATAATCGTGTACAATCGTACGGGCCCGGCTAATCCAGATTTATTCCAACAGGCCGGATTAAAGTGGCGTGAATTACACATTTATAGGCCATAAAGACTGATCCGGTGGCGTGCGGTACCTGTCGTGGACAGATATAGTTATGACATGGATTTGCACTGGCCAGTCTTGTACAGGGAGATGTGAAGACTAAACAGGTATTACTTTGTAAATAAAGTACAGTTGCTTAGCTTGTATCTTCCTTTTGTCCAGCCAGATATAATATGTAGATTCCTTCGAATAAGTTCGGGTCGACTCTAGGTTTATATAGGTACAAGTTGTATTTAGTAATTGTTCGTTGCAGGTGCGTTTTGAAATAATTTAGATAGTTAAATGCGGTCATTGTAAACCCAGTTTTACCTTATGTAACTGACATGCTGAAGTTTAAATCCTGCGAAAGATGTTTCTATAGACTATTCGTATTCGTCTTTAGTTGTCTCATCTAGTAAACAACTGTCTAACCTAAAAGTGCACATTTTCTGACGTAAACTGCCAAAAAATAAAGCAATACCAAAGCAAATAACTTTAGACTTAAATACGGACTCAGATATTTTGATATCTTGCATCTGTGTAAAAATTAACAAACATAAATCTTTAGAGCAAAAAAGTATATTTGGAGGTTAGATAGTGGTTAGTAAACCACTAAAACCAATAAGACAACTAAGGATATATAACACAAAAAAGAAATATTTCACAATCAATTTTAATATAAATTCGTAAACAACTAACCTACCTACCTAACCTAGTGCGTGTTTTGTATTGTGTTGTCTATGCTGTAACTGAATGTTTTAGTGATAGTTAGTTTTAAGTTTGTATTTATGTTAAGGTTTGTGTTTCTTGTACCTATTTCGTTTTATAATTGTATTTTTTATTGAATAAACATTAATTTACCTACCATAAAAGCGTCCTGTATACTCCGGCGACGGTAGTTAGGCCGGCGTGCGCGCGTCTTGTTGCGCGCAAGTTATGACCGCCCACGCAAAGTCCGTGTCTGGGCGCCTCGCGTGCGTACCCATCCATTCATCACTACACTCCACCCTTACCACCCTCGACATAAAGTTCAAACTCACACATCATTATAATGCTAATTAATAAAAAAGTATCCATTGCATTGGGATGAGGTGCATTGGGATATTATTTAGGATGTATGAATAACTTTATTTACGTGTATTTTCGTACCTGATTATCAGAAACAGAACTCGATTAAAATGGAATGATTAGAACATAATAATATAACAGAGCAAAGCAATATTGTTCATCTTTTAATATGGACTTCCGCAAAGTAACGCCTGATTCAATTAATTATTAAATTAACGTAAACAGCGATGTAAATCTCAAACTCTTTTTAAATTTCCTAGTTTTATTGGGATCTAGGTTACATTAACATTATGAATATTTTAGTAGACGTTTAGCCTATTATATTTTAAAATTTATTCAAAAGTGACAAGAAGAAAAGAATCCCACAGATTTATGAATAACAAAAATAAAATATATATACACCTACTTAACTAAATTCAAAGGCTTCATAATTTACAATGACTAAAAACGGTACCAGATTTTTTTTTCTGTATACTTATTCCATATAATTTAGGTATTTATCTATCTTATCTTATCAATAAGGTAAGATAGATAAATACCTATATATTTTATTTTTGTTATTCATAAATCTGTGGGATTCTTTTCTTCTTGTCACTTTTGAATAAATTTTAAAATATAATAGGCTAAACGTCTACTAAAATATTCATAATGTTAATGTAACCTAGATCCCAATAAAACTAGGAAATTTAAAAAGAGTTTGAGATTTACATCGCTGTTTACGTTAATTTAATAATTAATTGAATCAGGCGTTACTTTGCGGAAGTCCATATTAAAAGATGAACAATATTGCTTTGCTCTGTTATATTATTATGTTCTAATCATTCCATTTTAATCGAGTTCTGTTTCTGATAATCAGGTACGAAAATACACGTAAATAAAGTTATTCATACATCCTAAATAATATCCCAATGCACCTCATCCCAATGCAATGGATACTTTTTTATTAATTAGCATTATAATGATATGATTTCTTCAATAAATATTATTGCAATTTATACTGCAAAAGTAAATCAACTAGGTATACACAGATACTACCAATGTAAATAAATAAATTGAAATTGAAATTAAATAAATTAAATTAAATGTGGTACCTATTAAACAACTATTTTAGTATCTACATACATAAGTTTAATCGATAAAATGTAGCGTTTGCTCTATTCCGTAAACAAGGACACCTCACATTTAATTTTATGTTTACCTAGTTATAATATAATACACAGGGTGTTTTCAAATTTAATTCGCTCTCAATATCTTAATAGCGTATGTATGTATGACTATGGATACCATTTTTCGATCATTTTCGATTAGCTGATCAACTTTGTATAGAGAATTTTTTTTTCGAGATTTTTTATATGAGTCTCACAAGGAAAGTTGTTCGTTATCGTAGGCAAACGCATACCTTAAGCCTTAGGACCTAAGGTATCGGCAAGTAATATCAAAGCACCTTACCTATATATTTTTGTATAATATTCATCCAACGATAAATTAAAACCCTTGGTAAAGCATAGATAACCCACCGCAGCTTGACAATGGGTAGCAAATGGCTTCCTAATTTAATTTCACCGAAACACGCAACCTTCGGAAGTGTCAACACAAAACAAAATAAATAACTACAGGTACCTACCATGGTACAAACAAAATGCATGATCTATTAAAAATAATAGATTGTGGAGCAACTTTAAACGATATCTTATTATACCTTTAAATTATAAATATAAAATATTGTAGTATTGTAGTAATGTTTAAGAGCACACTAAATAGATGCCCGAGCTGCTTTGAAAACATAGAAGTTAGTAGTTATAGAACATATTGCGAAAACACAAATCAACTTATTTATTAACTAAATATTTTGATTTGTACTTTTAATTTTTTTTTCTCCAGTAGTCACACTACTTAATACTATATAAATTATAAATATTAGATGTCATATACCAAAGAAAAACGACCAAGATCACCTATGTCCGAGGTGGGGATCGAACCCACGTACTCAGCTTTCGCGGCTGATGCCTGTACCCCTCGGCCACTCGGTCTTAGCAACCACCGGTCAAATTTCTCGGGTATATGCAATCCCTTACAAGGCTAGGCGCCTTTGACCATTCTCTAAGGGCAAGCACTAACTACATGCCTGCACCTCCTATTTAGAATACTTTACAGTTTTCTAGAATAGCTAGAGAGAGATGGTGCTGCCATCTATTGAACATATTGCGAAAACACAAATCAACGTATTTATTAACTAAATATTTTGATTTGTACTTTTAATTTTTCTCCAGTAGTCACACTACTTAATACTATATAAATTATAAATATTAGATGTCATATACCAAAGAAAAACGACCAAGATCACCTATGTCCGAGGTGGGGATCGAACCCACGTACTCAGCTTTCGCGGCTGATGCCTGTACCCCTCGGCCACTCGGTCTTAGCAACCACCGGTCAAATTTCTCGGGTATATGCAATCCCTTACAAGGCTAGGCGCCTTTGACCATTCTCTAAGGGCAAGCACTAACTGGGGTTCTGCCTTTTCTCCGAATTTTTTTTGTCCGAATTTCATTTGCCAACCAACATTTCGCCGATGGTTCACTTTGACAACCAACAATTAGCAAATTTTTGTATGACAACGTTTCATTTGGCAGAATTATTATAAAACGGATTCTTGTTATGACACAATGCTTTTAGCATACTGATCATTTGTAAAACCTTTCACTAGGCCTAACAACTATTACACGAATAACGTTTCACCAGTGTTTGAACTAAGTAGAAAATACACATTTAAACCGATCTTTAAAATTATGATTGCTCATCAGACAAATATGAAGCTAATTAGTTAAAAAGAACCATAGTAAAAAAATATATGCAGATATATGACTCCTCTAAGAAACTAAGTACCAGCGCTTTACCTGCTGTTGTTGTTGTTGTTTAGCATGTTTCTGAACTTGCCTCCAAAAAAATACCGTTAAAAAATATTTCACAGAGTCCTGTTAGGTACGACGACGAGCGAAGCGAGGAGGAGTGTTAGGTGAAACCGTGACCATACAGCGCACGAGCCGAGCGAGCGAAGCGAGCGTGCCGCGGCAGCGGCCGGCGAGTGCCAGAACCGACTCTTTTGTTATTCCCTCGGCATTGCGTTCCCTCATCAGTTTCATCTAAATTACTATTTAGAACCCGACTTTTATTTGCTTTTCAACATTAATATAAAACCCCGTGTAAGCTGTTATTAAAAAAACATAAAAATACCTATATAAAATTTGCTCCAAACTATACCCAAAAATATTGGTAATTATTGAGTTAACTAAATGCCAGCTAAACCATAAACCACATGAAAATTATGTATTATAAAAAGTTCCAATTAAAAACCAAGCCCAAAGATAGAATTGCCAACCATTTAGTTGGGAAATGAAACGATTTCATACGATTCAATTGGAACATGATCTTTCGGCGAAATGACTTTATGCGAAAAATTGGTTGCGATGTAATAATCGTACAACCAATTTTCGGAGATGATTTAGAGAACCGCACTAACTACATGCCTGCACCTCCTATTTAGAATACTTTACAGTTTTCTAGAATAGCTAGAGAGAGATGGTGCTGCCATCTATTGAACATATTGCGAAAACACAAATCAACTTATTTATTAACTAAACCTCGGACATAAGTGATCTTGGTCGTTTTTCTTTGGTATATGACATCTAATATTTATAATTTAGTAGTTATAGTTCGAAAAATATTATTTGACCGACTCTTATCTTACTTACGACCTTTTGTTTTGCATCATTAACAATAGAAAAGTGCGAGACTGCTGATTGTCTAGTAAGTGTTAACGCAAAACAAAAAGGCGTAAGTAAGATAACAGTCGGTCAAATAATTTTTCCCGAACTATATCAACATTTTGTTTTAAGAGTGACTGGCCTTATTGGACGCTCTGATAAAAAACACTATTGCATCACACCCTGCTTTGTGCGTTCGATATCAGAAATATACATGGAGCAAACTATAAACGGGTCTCGACTGATTTACTTACATAATTTTGAGAATTGCTCACAAACACAGTGTATCCAGATAGCCTAAAACCTACATTCACTAAATCAAAGCCAACTTCCCATATTCCATTAATCCCCGCTTCCAGGCAACTTATCCTCCCACCTTGCCGGTCCTGTTGACGCCATAAATTAGCTAAAACAAGCGACAGATGCTGCCCCCCCCCCCCCCCTCCCTAATGCCCCCATTAGCAGCACTAATGGGCCTGGACGGTGACGTTTACACATAAATTCGCGTCAAATTGGGTGCGGGAGTGACGTGGCTTGACTTAGATTGGGTTCTGAATATAATGTGTAGAAATTGTAGAAGCCATCGTGGTTGTAGTCTGTTTTGAAGTGGACATGGATTTGAATAAAAGTCGTGTAATCACATGATAACGACATCAACGTGTAGACCTAATAATTAAGTGCAGTATACGAGTACATTATATGTATAACTGATTTTTTCACCTTTGTTGTTTCATTAAATCATTAAGTCCTCTAGGTATCAAAGTGTCTTGTATTTTCATACAACAATGTTTTTACATCCACAGTACCTACACATATCTACATACCCAGAACACACCCATACAAAATGAGAATTAAGAAAACATGGATTAATCATTATTTTATATTGTGTAGTCAAAGTCAAAGCCACACTATTCATTATTCGAGTAAGCCTATTAATAAGCATTTTCGAATCGTCTGACACAATAACAAGGAAAAAAAAACGACTACCGGTTCTAACCCTACACCACTGTTCTGAGAAAAGTAAGAAACTCAGCGGGACCTGTTTTTTTCAATAGTATAATAATACATCTTATTAAAATAACTGGCCGTGTGGTGACGGCAGAAAGAATACATTTGTCACCACCCCAACTCCTCCTGCGGGTGTCGTAAGAGTCGACTAAGGGATTGAAGTGTCACTGACCATATTTGATTAAAGATTGATGATGGGCAGCAACGTCATCATAGTGGACACATCACTGCGATCGCCAATCCGCTTGCCCAGCGTGGCGATTATGGGCATTTACCTCCTAATGCGTCTATACGCATAGTTAATAGGAGAGGCCTACGTCCAGCAGTGGACTATCATAGGCTGATGATGATGATGATGATGATGATTAAAATAACATGCGTTACAGAATTTATTTAAAAAAAAAATACTACTTACAATGCTACCTACCTATAATACTGATTTCATTCCAAATAAAGAAAGTGAGTATATTATTTATAGGGATTCATACGACAAATTACTCGTATGTATTTACATAAATACTGCATACTAGGCTGGAGCGCTGGAGGCAACCAGAACAGGATCGGTCATTTTAGTGATCTACGGGAGAAGCCTATTAGCCAGCAATGAACGTATTCTAACAATGATGTCATTATCATACATTTGAACACTATATACGTAGATACCTACCTATAACCAATTGCATGGTAAATTAGATATCATAAGTATAAAGGAAACATATTACTATAATTTGGGCAGGAAATATAAAATGGAAGACGCGAACTAGAAATGTCGGCAAATCGAAGTCATAAATCTACCCCAGCAACATAAAAAAATATTTTACGTTATAAAAATTGCATGTGAACTTTATTTTATATTCCAAACAAATACAACAATGCGAAACGAAAAAAGTAAATATATTTATTCCGTGAGAACTGTCCCCCGCCTCGCTCCCCTAGAACAAAGTCGCCCCTGCTCGGTGGGGCACTAAAAATTCCTCATAATTGAATGAATCAATTCTATCGCCATTAAATCGAGTTACCCAGCATATTGGGAGAGCAAATTTATTTAGCTAATAACCCCTGAGGGTTATCCCTTGCTACGTGAGCCGACCTGAGATTAGGCAATTTCGTTTGGTACATTTCTTTTTACACCTTTCATTGTCCTAAATCTACGTAAGAATATAAGTAGTCAGTGCGAGGCGACGACCTAAATTGTGTCTCTGGATAATTATTTGTCCTTGAACTTATCTCAACGGGTATTTAAATATTCTAAATGAATCAAGAATGAAACAAAAATGAATTTTTGTACATGACGATATTTCAAATATTAAGTTCAATTAACAAAAGCAACACGCCGCGAAACACAAAAACCCCTTACATTATTAACAAGAAGTTAAAGTGACATCTCAACTCCAGCTACTGTTGAAACTCGAATAAATATTTAATCCCAGCAAAGGAACTTTCCATGTCTCGAAACTTGCCTACATCCATCGGGGAACTCGGAACAAACTTGGGAGGCGACAACTAACGTAAATTAATACCTGACATAAATTTGCCATAACGTGGAGTTTGCCGTGGGTAAGACAGTGCAAATGCGTACAAATCTCGAAGCCGGATGCTGCTGGTCTAATGGCGGCATAAAGCAGCGGGGGCCTTCCTTCCCCCTTGATCTTATCAATTTGCAGGACACGGTGCTTGAGATAGCGAACAATTGGTATAGGGGACGTGTTCTACACGGCGGCGGCACGTATGTAGGCCGTAAATGGGTCACTGAGCTGGACTTGCCTACCTACATGCGATATTGATCGTCGTGTATTTTATTTGATGTAGATAAGATTTAGATATGCAGATTAGGCACGTAAAAGCGTGAGTAATGAAACAGATCATTTAAATACGTCCTGTATTTGAATTGGGACGCATTTTTTCACTTCAAATACCTCTTATAGAAATATTAACTAGTAACAGTAACAACCACGAACCCTGTAAATTGTTCGAAACGTCGGGATGAAGTTAAATTTAATTAATATACGCGAGTTTATCCGTTTTTATTTTATAGTTGAATATCATTAGTAACAGCTACTTTGCTAATATGTACTAAAGGTAACCATGAGGCATTTCGGGTGACGTTAATCATCTTAACCCGTTAAGATTCTATTTCAACCTGTCTTAATGAAGAATAATATATGTAACTGCAGGCTTAGCACATGATTGGTGCGACATTATGTCGCTGCGAGTTAGATCTCGCGTCCTTCACTAGCTATATTAACACTATTACAGAGGGACGGATAGACTATCTCGCGGCGAGATACTGTCGCGCCAATCATGTGCTAAGCATACTGAACGTTGTAACGCTTTCAATTCAAACCAATGGATAAATATGAAGTACAGTAGGGTACACTTTAAATTCAGTCGACACATTTGCTTTAATTGGCTCACGCAATCCTGAGACACTTACAATCCAATCTAAAGATTTCCTCTGGTGCGTTTTACATAGCGACATACAGCCTACACTAGCAGTTTGTGCTATGGTAATACGGGCCACAGTGGATTGCCGTATGTTCGCACCACACGTTGTTTCAGTTGCTAGTTCGGTCACGTCGCCTGGCGAGTGGTTCGAACGTCCAATCACTTCGCTCTAAACTAATAAAGCGGAAGGAAGCGCCGGCGCATACGGATTGCAGGCTGAGCTGCATGCCAATTGGGAAAAATTGGATATGTGCTGCATGTCTTAGACTATTTGATTGGCTACTCAGAAGAATTACGTAAGCATAGCATATTCTTGTCGGTGAGCTATGCCAAGAGTTTCGGTTTACTGACACAGTCAACTTTGACGCATGGGGTACCTAACAATTACGTACCTATACATATGTTGGCCGTGTGGTGACGGCAGAAAGAATACATTTGTCACCACCCCAACTCCTCCTGCGGGTGTCGTAAGAGTCGACTAAGGGATTGAAGTGTCACTGACCATATTTGATTAAAGATTGATGATGGGCAGCAGCGTCATCACAGTGGACACATTACTGCGATCGCCAATCCGCTTGCCCAGCGTGGCGATTATGGGCATTTACCTCCTAATGCGTCTATACGCATAGTTAATAGGAGAGACCTACGTCCAGCAGTGGACTATCATAGGCTGATGATGATGATGATGACATATGTTTCAGAGAAAATAGTATCCATATAATAACAAATTCAGTTGAAAAATATACTAATTTATCAATAATATGACTATGTACGAGGTTCTACAATAAAGGAATTTACAGGTTTTAGGAAACTGGTCCCGCAAAAAGCGAGTTAGCGATAGCTAGGCTATAAAAATCAGTGTCCCTAAAAACAGATGTCACAAAAACAGATGACAAATCTAATTAATTGCGAACTCGAAGTGTGAAAACAGAAATTAAAAGAGCTTCGCAAAATAACCAGAGCAACATCAAAAAGACGATCATCCGTAC